>JAODAL010039276.1:0-38177 GCA_025379985.1 Phyllomedusa bahiana
CGCGGGGCCCTTCCCGCCCCCCCGTGACTTTACAGGGGTAGTGCTCCTTTAAAATTCTCAAACCTAAACTACATAAAATCTTCCAATCTCTAATCTAACTAAATTGTAAGGGATCACAGCTAATAGTAGAGGTTCTCTGTGCAGAAATAGAACAATTTCGCTGAGCTGTTTGGCCACAGGCAGAGCGCACGTCCTACTCCTATGAGACGCTGAGAGACACTGAGGCTGAACAGGAAACGCTGTTCTATGTAAAACGAGGTCATGTGATTTTTCCAGCCAATCGCAACCATACACATCCCAGTCATGACGTCGCACACACATCTCACCCTGCTCTATTCTGTAATCTGATTTGTTGGCCGCCAAAATTACAGGAAGCGCCGAAAATGGCGCGATCTTAATAGATGATGCACAGATTTTAACCTTAATTATCGCATGATCTGGAAATTTCGATCACCATAAAAACCTTGCCGATTTCAACTTTGTCGATAAAAATCGCTCAACACTAGTCATCAGCATCATCAGCATCCGTCCAACATGAAGCGAAGGCAGCCCAAATGTCAACTCGTGTACCCACCACTGTGGATAATCCATTTTCTGAAGACCTCTTTGATGACAAAATGCAGTTGGGGTCAGAAGGCATGTTAAAAGATCAAGAGGCCAAATAGGATGATTTTGTCTGCTCTGACGCCCAGTTACTGATGCCATCAGAGGAGGGGAAGGAAGCCGGTCAATCGTCAAAAATCCTGGGTGGTCGGCAACGCCTTGCAGTGCCTCTTGCTTGTAGCCCGCAGCTCCTGGATGCAGAATGTCAGGACGACCAAGTCACCTGTGTTGATGATGATGATGACGACATTGCGGATCCAATGTGGTCTTTTCAGCAGAATTTGCTTGCGAGCACTTCATCACTAGACGAGGAGGAAGACGATGGGGTAGTGACAATACGGGTCCCGCCTCAAAATGCGGACTCAGAAGTCCGCTGATATGATTCCGCCACCCACGGTCAGCGGAAATCCCGCTCCTCGCTTATCGCCGTCAAAAAGGTCCAGGACCTCTCAAGCCTGGGCCTTCTTTGAGCAAGCCTCTGATTCACCCAGCGATGTCATATGCCGCCTTTGCCGTAAACGCATAAGTAGAGGCAAGAATCTTAGGTATTTAACCACCACCAACATGTCTAGTCACATGCAGCGAATGCATGAGTTGAAATGGAGGCAACACTTGGCCAAAAAAGGCCAGACTGACGCCGGGCTTCCAACCACTGTCACACCCTCTGTCTCCGCCTCCTCCTCCTCCGCCACCACCAAGCGTTCCTCAGCTGCCCATGTCTCTCAGAGTCATGATCAGGGATCAGCCTCCGCTTCAGTCTCCACCGTCTCCCGAGTACCACCATCACCACCAGAGACCCTTCCTACCCCTTCTCCTTCCGCCAGTTTGACGACCTGAATGCCGTGCAGCGGCCAGTCTAGCAGCCAGCCTTCTGTCTTCCAGGTTTGGGAGCAGAAGAAACACTTTAACCCAAACCATCCCAAAGCCAAAAGCCTGAATGTCGGCATTGACAGGCTTTTGGCCTTGGAAATGTTGCCTTTCCGTCTGGTGGACACAGATGGGTTCCGCCACGTCATGGCCCTTGCCTGCCCCCAATACCAGATGCCGAGCAGGCATTTCTTTGCCAGAAAAGCCGTCCCTGCCCTGGCCAGCCACGTGTCATCTAAAATTTCAAGCGTGTTGTCTGCATCTGTGGACGGAAAAGTCCATCTGACCACCTACACATGGACTAGTAAGCAAGGCCAAGGCCGCTATATCTCTGTGACAGCGCACTGGGTGAGCTGGGTGGATGTCTCTGGTGGTGACGGTGGCTCTCCGGCTCGGCGCACGCTATTCAAAAGCGCAGGGATGGTGCAGGTTTCTTTCCCCCAAGGTCCTCTGGTGGCATCACTCGCCCAGAGAAACCAGGCTGTGTTGAAATGAATCTGTCTTGGAGACCGTCCACACACAGGTCAGGAGCTGTGGACGGCTCTCCGTAACGAGACCGAGCGCTGGCTGGGTGACAAGATCCTTGTGCCAGGGAAGGTGGTGTGCGATAACGGTCGAAATCTGCTGGCCGCCCTTAAGATCGGTCGGCTGGAGCACATCTCTTGCCTGGCACATGTCACGAACCTTGTCGTCCAGAAATGTCTAAAGAGCTACCCGGGTCTGGACTGCCTGCTGAGGAAGGCTCGAGGTCTGAGTTCGCACTTCCGCCGTTCGCACCCTGCTTCGTCCCGCCTGGCTGCGTTGCAGCGTCAGCTCGGCCTCCCCGTCAACCGTCTCATTGTTGACGTGGCAAAACGCTGGAATTCCACCCTCCACATGCTCCAGCGATTGTGGCAGCAGCGCAATGCCATTACACAGTACGAAGTGACACATGGCCTGACAAGCAGCGGTGCGGACCTCGGGGTGTTGAGCCACCGAGAGTGGAAGCCGGTGAAAGAGCTCTGCATCATCCTTGCCAGTTTTGAAGAAGCCACCAAAATGGTCAGTGCGGACAATGCCATTGTCAGCATGAGCATTGTGGTGATCTTAGTTCTGGAACGATCGTTGGACACTCTGAAACATCAGCTCCTACCAGCGACGGAGGAGGAGACGGACACAGATGCGGACACGGAGCCTTTCTCTCCGTCGAATCCATGAGGCCCGACAGTTTCACAATTTCATTGGTCTTCATTAGGCAGTGGTTCGGGGTCCAACGCTAGTGCAAGGCGGGGCATCAGCTCTCAGGGTGCATCATCTGAGGAAAGTCAGGGCTGTGTTGAAGCCGTGCCAGAGGAAGCGGAGGAGGAGGAGGAGGAGGTATTCCTGGACACCGACGTTACCGACGTCCCTCCCTTGGAAATAGGTTGGCGGGAATTTGAGGCGGAGGAGGAAGATGAGGAAGATCAGTTTGCTAGTGCCCTTCGGCCCAGAGGCTTGGGAAATCAAGGCTCCATCTCTCATATGAGTGCTTGGATGCTCCATTTCCTCCAACATGATCCTCGCATTAAGGCCATTAAAATGAACAACAGTTATTGGGAGGCCATCCTCCTGGATCCCCGGTACAAAACAAAACTCAGCACTTTCCTTCCACCCACCCAAATAGAGAGTAAAATGCAGGAAATGGAGACCTTGCTGATTGATCAACTGGAGACATCTGTTGCGTCTGCTTCACGTTCTTCAAATGTCACGGTGGAACAACATCAGCGACGTGACAGCAGTAGAGTGCCAAGTAGCTGTAGCGGCAGCAGCAGCAGGCAAGGTGGCAGAAGCCTAATGGGTGACCTCTCGCAATCTTTATTTACCACCTCACCAACGCATGCAATGCAGGGCACACATACAACACACAGATACCAGCTTAAGATCATGGTGCACGACTATCTGCGTCTCAACACCGATGTTTTTGTATGTGTTCCGGACCCAATAGACTTCTGGGTATCCAAAATGGATGAATGGCCCGAGCTCGCTCGCCACGCCATAGAGGTGTTGTCCTGCCCAGCAGCCAGCGTCATATCTGAGCGGACCTTCAGCACAGCTGGAGGAGTCATTACAGACAAACGCATCCGGCTTTCCACAGATAATGTGGATCGTTTGACTTTCATCAAGATGAATCAGGTATGGATCTCTGATGATGTTGTGGCCCCAATTGCCGAGGTCACCGATTAGTTGCCAGTCTACTTCACATTCCTCTTCAAACAGAAATGGTCCTCTTGAAAACGTTTTTTTTAAAATGATCATTTCTTACTGCAATTTTTATTCTCAGTTCCCAAAAGATAATTTTGCTGGTTTTGCGGTGTGGAGACTGTAAAAGACACCAAGGTTTCATGAAAAAATCGTATTCCATTTACTCGCTTTAACTTTAGAATTTTTCGCATTGTCAATGGTTTTGAGGTCAAGTTGCTATGAGATACAGCTATAATTATAGTCTTTTGGAACACAAATGTGGCTTCTAAGTGGCATTTCCCCCTCACAATTTTTAACAGTGGCTGAAAAGTCATTTTTATAATTTTTTGGGTCATTTGGTGCTGTGAGATACAGCTAAAATCATGGTCCTTTGGAACAGAAATGTGGCTTCTAAGTGGCATTTCTCCCTCACAATTTTTAACAGTGGCTGAGAAGTCATTTTTATAATTTTTTGGGGTCATGTTGCTTTGAAATGCAGCAATACTACAGGTCCTATTCTAAAAAATGTTGTTTCTAACAGACATTTGTTCTTCACAATTGTCAAAAGTGGCTCAAGAGTCATGTTTTGCATTTTTGGGGGCATTTTGCTGTGAAATGCAGCTAGACAACAGGTCCTATTGTAAAAATTTTGTATCCTCAGTTCCCAAAAGATCATTTTGCTGGTTTTGCGGTGTGGAGACTGTAAAAGACACCAAGATTTCATGACAAAACCGTATTCCATTTACTCACTTTATCTTTCGAATTTTTCGCATTGTCAATGGTTTTGAGGTCATGGTGCTGTGAGATACAGCTATAATTATGGTCCTTTGGAACACAAATGTGGCTTCTAAGTGGCATTTCTCCCTCACAATTTTTAACAGTGGCTGAGAAGTCATTTTTAAAATTTTTTGGAGTCATGGTACTGTGAGATACAGCTATAATCATGGTCTTTTGGAACAGAAATGTGGCTTCTAAGTGGCATTTTTCCCTAATAAATTTTTAACAGTGGCTGAGAAGTAATTTTTATAATTTTTTGGGGTTATGTTGCTTTGAAATGCAGCAATACTACAGGTCCTATTCTAACAATGTTGTTTCTAACAGACATTTGTTCTTCACAATTGTCAAAAGTGGCTCATGGGTCATGTTTTGAATTTTTGGGGGCATTTTGCTGTGAAATGCAGCTAGACTACAGGTCCTATTGTAAAAAATGTGGTTTCTAACAGACATTTTTTATTCACAATTGTCAAGAGTGGCTCAAGGGTGATGGTGCTGTCAGAAACAGGAATAGGTAGGACACTGTTAATGGACACATATTGCAAAATGACTTGTTTTTGCAAGATCTTTAACATAGCTAGCAATTCCTGTAGTGAGACAACCCATTTAATACAATAAAAAAAAGAGAAACAAAGACGTGGTGGGATTCCATCCTATTTTAAAAATGTGTTTTCTAGAATTAAACTACTAAAAAACTTGCATGTACAAAATAGCTGATACAAATATTCCTCTGAATTGTACAAGGGAGGTACAGGAAGACTTGAACAGATGTAGGTTACCCAGGACAGGTATAGTCAATGTCCAGTGAAACTAAAATGGTGGTTGAAAGACTCCTTCTTCCGGCACTTTTTAAATCTGGGGGTCATGCAGGTTTGGGGCTCATGCTGTGGCCCAGGACAGGTATAGTCAATGTCCAGTGAAACTAAAATGGTGGTTGAAAGACTCCTTCTTCCGGCACTTTTTTAAATCTGGGGGTCATGCAGGTTTGGGGCTCATGCTGTGGCCCAGGACAGGTATAGTCAATGTCCAGTGAAACTAAAATGGTGGTTGAAAGACTCCTTTTTCCGGCACTTTTTAAATCTGGGGGTCATGCAGGTTTGTGGCTCATGCTGTGGCTCAGGACAGGGATAGTCTATGTCCAGTGAAACTAAAATGGTGGTTGAAAGACTCCTTTTTCCGGCACTTTTTAATCTGGGGTCATGCAGGTTTGGGGCTCATGCTGTGGCCCAGGACAGGTATAGTCAATGTCCAGTGAAACTAAAATGGTGGTTCAAATCATACTGCCTTCTGGCACTTTTTAATTTGTGGGTGATGCAGGTTTAAGGGTCAGGCTGTGGTACAAGACAGGGATAGTGAATGGTGTGTGACTTTTTTTCTGTGGCTTTTATAACCTAAGTGTGTTGCCGAAGATGTAGCACGTATCCAGTTTGCTGTTTTGAATGTTTATTCCAGCTTCTCCAGTCCTGTTTGGGTGTAAGAATGAAGGTGTTTTTCCTCTCCCGTAGACTTTAACGGTGATTAGCGATAATCTATTATCGACTATCGAAAATCGTCTTGATAATTGCCGATATCGACTATCGACCCGATGACGATAGTCAACGTAATCGCTCATCACTAGTTCTAATAGCTGATTTATGCTTGTTAATACATATCCTGATTTTTCTACTTGTTTGGCCAATGTAGACTTTTCCGCAAGGGCATTTTAACAGATATATTACACCCTTACTTTCACATGTATAAAATCCTTTAAAGCAAATGAAATTACCCTACATTGGATGGTTGATACTTGGACCCTTTAAAATAGCTGAACAATTGGAGCAAGATAAACAAGGAAATGTACCCTTTCTTTTTGTGGCTATTTTTTTCTGTTTGTAAATAATAGGTTCTCTGATGTCAGAACTAGAGATGGGCGAATTTCTCAAAACTCGGTTCGCTCACTTCGCCGAATTTCCCGACAAAAATAACTTCGTTCCAAATTACTTCGGGACGAATCACATTAAAAAACAGCTATTTCCAGGCTGCACAGAGCCTGCAGGGTGCTGTAGAACGTTGTGCCATGCTTAAATATGCAGAGGGAGCTTGGTTTGGTCTTCATACAATGTTGTGTTTTAGTATGACACGCACATGACTGCCGCCGCTCTTAGAATCGCTTCACTCTAAAATTCCCTGGGCACTAAAGAGGGCAAAACTGACCAAAAAACTGGAGGGGGAATGTAGCCTGATAAAGTCATGGCAGTGACAGCTGGAAAAAAACAAGCTGAGGGCTCAGGTGGCAACATCAGTGACAGAGTGTGGAGGTGACGGCAGCAGCCACAGCAGCATGAGGTCAGACAGTGGCACAATGACATTCTGGAGGTGGCAAAAACAGGAGTAGGCCAAAGAGTGGCACAATGACACAGTGTGGAGTTGACGGCATAAACAGCAGCAGCAGCAGCATGAGGTCAGACAGTGGCACAATGACATTCTAGAGGTGGCAAAAAAAGGAGTAGGCCACAGAGTGGCACAATGACACAGTGTGTAGGTCATAGTAGCAGCCACAGCAGCAGCATGAGGTCAGACAGTGGCACAATGACAGAGTGTGTAGGTCACGGCAGCAGCCACAGCAGCAGCATGAGGTCAGACAGTGGCACAATGACACAGTGTGTAGGTCACGGCAGCAGCAGCATGAGGTCAGAGAGTGGCACAATGACATTCTGGAGGTGGCAAAAACAGGAGTAGGCCACAGAGTGGGACAATGACACAGTGTGTAGGTCACGGCAGCAGCCACAGCAGCAGCATGAGGTCAGACAGTGGCTCAATGACAGAGTGTGTAGGTCACGGCAGCAGCCACAGCAGCAGCATGAGGTCAGACAGTGGCACAATGACACAGTGTGTAGGTCACGGCAGCAGCCACAGCAGCAGCATGAGGTCAGACAGTGGCACAATGACATTCTGGAGGTGGCAAAAACAGTAGTAGGCCACAGAGTGGCACAATGACAGAGAGTGGAGGTGACGGCGGCAGCAGCATGAGGTCAGACAGTGGCATAATGACATTCTGGAGGTGGCAAAAACTGGAGTAGGCCACAGAGTGGCACAATGACAGAGAGTGGAGGTGACGGCGGCAGCAGCATGAGGTCAGACAGTGGCACAATGACATTCTGGAGGTGGCAAAAACAGGAATAGGCCACAGAGTGGCACAATGACACAGTGTCTAGGTCACGGCAGCAGCCACAGCAGCAGCATGAGGTCAGACAGTGGCACAATCACATTCTGGAGGTGGCAAAAACTGGAGTAGGCCACAGAGTGGCACAATGACAGAGAGTTGAGGTGACGGCGGCAGGAGCAACAGCATGAGGTCAGAGAGTGGCACAATGACACAGTGTGGAGGTCACGGCAGCAGCCACAGCAGCAGCATGAGGTCAGACAGTGGCACAATGACAGAGTGTGGAGGTGGGTGGCAATACCAGTCCCTGGTAAAGATGGTTGGTGGCAGATGGAGAAACTGTCAGCAGATGTGTGGCATCAGGTGGGTGGCGGCATCAGAATAGTGGCTGAGGCAGGTAGTTTGAACCCAGACTCATTTCTCACAGTTTGGGTGAGGCGTCAAGGCTGATGTAGTCTGACACCTAAGGCATTGGTGTGTGGAAATCCTGGCCAATCCACGTCTGATTCATCTTGACAAAGGTCAGTCGTTCCACATTTCCCGTGGACAAGCGTGTTCTCCTTGGGGTAACGATGGCCCCCGCCGCACTGAACACCCGCTCTGATGCCACACTACTGGCCGGGCAGGACAGCTTCTCCACTGCAAACTCGGCAAGTTGCGGCCACACATCCAGTTTGGCTGCCCAGTAGTCCAGCAGATCTTCTAACTGGGGTGGCAGAGTGCTGTCCAAGTAGGCCACCACCTGTTGGTTCAGGGTCTGCTCCAGGTCTTGCTGCTGCTGCTCGCTGGCGACTGCCCTCCTCACTAGCGGTTAAGGCCAGCTTCTCATCATGAACTCCAGACTTAGGTTGCTGCTGATGGAGCTGGTACAGCTCCGACCCCCCCATCTTCCCCCAGCAGCTGCGGCAGTAGTACGTGAGTGCTGAAGAACCCCCCGGTCAGACCTGTCAGAGGAGGGACGATGCCGCAAATAGGCAGCGGCCAACTGACTACGGAGGATTTCCCTCTAGTATTTGAGTTTTTCCTCCCTCTCAATAGCTGGGAAAAAGGCTCCGATTTTGGACCGGTAGCGAGGGTCCAATAGGGTGGAGAGCCAGAAGTCATCCCACTGCCGGATGCTGACTATTCGGCTGTCACTAGCCAGGCAAATCAGCATGCTGCGGGCCATCTGCACAAGTGACTCCGAGGTGCTCCCTGCCTCCATCTCCACTGTATACTGCCACGGCGCTTGTGGGTCATCTGCCTCGTCTTCCTCATCTCCATCTACCTCCTCCAGCTGCTCCTCCTCTCTTGTCACCTGGGTAGAAAATCCACTCATCTCACCAGACAATGCTTCTGCTCCAATGTCCTCCTCCTCCTCCTCCATTTCATTCCCTTACCGGACTCATGTGGCCGCGAGATGTAGTCGCCACGTCTCCAGTCCCCTGCCCAGACAGATTTTTCAGTATCTGTTCCAGGAAATAAAGCAGTGGAATGACGTTATTCATCCCGTAGTCCTGGCAACTGACAAATAACGTGGCCTCCTCGAATGGCCTCAACAAACGGCAGGTGTAACGCATGAGCTGCCCCTGGCTGACATCAAAGTTACACAGGGGATTACTCCTGTCCGCCTGGATCATCAAAAAATCGTTAATGGCCTTTCTCTGTTCATACAGTCGGTCCAATATGCGCAGGCTGGAATTCCAACGTGTTCCTGGCTTTGTAGGAATGGATGAAGTGCATGCACAGTTTCCTGGCCATTTTCAGAATCTTCTGAAGATCGGTGGAAGACTTCAGGAACCTTTTCACAACCAGATTGAACACATGCGCCATGCAGGGCGCATGGACCATCCCTCCTCGGTGCACCATGTTCCTCCCATTGTCCATCACCATGGTTCCGATTTGCAGTTGGCGCGGAGAAAGCCACACATCGATTTCTTGCTGCATGATGCGGAGCAGTTCCTCCCCTGTGTGACTTCGTTCGCCGAGGCAAGCCAGGTGTAGAACTGCGTGACACCGCTGTGCCCTACACATGTGGTATGACGGAGCAGTACTTGTGGAGGCTGAGATGGTGGTGGTGGTGGTGGAGGAGGAGGCGGACATTGGCGCAGGAGCCGCAGTTTGACAACCTGGAGGAGAAAGCGGCGTCTCCTGTCCAAGTTGTTGGTGTGCCTGGGCCGGAAGCACATTCACCCAGTGGGCCGTAAAGGACATGTAATGGCCCTGACCGTAGTTACAGCTCCAGATGTCCGCGCTGCCGTGCACCTTGGAACAAACCGATAAGCTCAAGGACTGTCCCACCTTCTGTTCTACATATTTATGAAGTGCTGGTACTGCCTTTTTGCAAAAGAAATTACGGCTTGGAACTCTCCATCTCAGCTCGGCACAAGCCATTAGTTCGCTGAACGGTGCAGAGTCCACCATTTGGAAAGGGAGGGACTGCAGCACCAACAACTTGGACAGGAGTACGGTCAGCTTCAGCACATTAGGATGGTTGGACGCATACTGTTGTCTCTTTGCAATCGCCTCACTGAACGACTGCTGGTGCCATGAGTAGCGAGGAGCAGGAGCATCTGGACCGGGAGATGATGTCAAAGAGAAACAGCTCCCTTCTGCAGAGGTGGTGGAGCCTTGACTGGCTGCAATGGCATGCGTGCCATTGAGCGCTGCTGCTGGTGCTGAGGCGGCAGGATGGACCACCACATCTGAGCCATGTTTCTCCCAGGCCACCGGATGGTGACGCTGCATGTGTTGACGCAGGGCCGTGGTGCCAACGTTAGCTCCCTGGCCATGCTTCACTTTCTGCCTACAGATTCTACATATACCCATATTCGGCTCCTCCGGTGTCTTAGCAAAGAACTGCCACACCGCCGAGTATCGGATTTTACCGCCAACGCTCCCCACTGAGTGACCACTGCCGCCGCTGCCTCGCTGAGACCCTGTGCCGCTACTGTCTTGGACCTGCAAAGCGGGTTTTCGACGCCGTGGCCGCTTGGCTCCCGACCTCACACTGCTGCTATCCTGCTGACTCACGGCCACACGACCCACTTGCTGGCTGCGCCGCTGCCTGACGCGCAAGCTGATGCCCTCTTCTCCTGACGATGATGAAGCCCTTGACTCACCCGGCTCCCAAGTGCGGTCGGCTACATCATCATCTATTTGTGTTTCATCGTCACTGCTGTCCTCATCACCGGTCTTGGTATGCAGAGGCTGACCCCTCACAACATGACCTCCCATGCAACTCTCAACATCTATACTTTGCCGCCTACTGCAAGAAGCAGGGGATATTGGCCCCATTTCTTCGCTGCCAATTAGCTGCTGACTGCCCTCCTCAAATTGTTCATCCTCGCTATATAGTGGCTCTGAGCCCAGACCACATAATAGATCCCTGGCTGAGGGAACCAGATGGGACAGAGGCGGGTTGAGGACAGGTGAGGGCCGCTGACCTGCTCCCGGGCCATGCCAACTAAGGGTTGTGTCTGACGTTCCCACCGACTCTTGGCTGGGGTTGCCAGATGTTATCTGGGAGGAAGTGGATGACCTAGTCAACCAATCAAGAACCATTGGGTTGCTGAACAACACACGGCCGCTAGATGACAGCGGCAGTTGTGGCCTCACCGAGTGACCCCTGCTGCGACGTCCCCTTGCTGTGCTGCGACCTGGGCCTGGAATGTTTGTGCCTCTGCCACTCGCAGGTGAAGAGCCTGCCACCTCTCTGTCTGACATACTGTTTGTTCTAAAATGTACATACCCTGTTTGATGAAGATATCTGTATATGATAAATACACACTCTGTATTTGACTCCAAATGAACCCACTAAGAAGCTTGGGTAACCCTTGGATATAAATTGCACTCCACAAATGGGCAGGAAAAATTGACTTATGTGTGCCGTTTAAAAACTCTGTGTATTAAGCACAAACAGGCTTAATAAACCTTCGGATATGAATTATGCTACAGAATTTCTTCTGTGGCGGTGAAAAACAAAGTTTCTTTTACTGAGTACAACTGCAGAACAACGCTTAATTCACCCCTGGATGTAAACTGTGCAAAAGAATTGAGGAACCTCAAACTACGAGCTTTGTAGCGTGTTACAATGGCGTGTTTTCTACGCTACACAACAAGAGAAAAAATTGTAATTAACCTACACTTGTGAATTAGGCTGCAGGAAAAATGTTTTTTTTGGCGGTAAAAGACGGTTTATTTTTGTCAC
Source organism: Phyllomedusa bahiana (assembly GCA_025379985.1). Taxonomy (NCBI): domain Eukaryota; kingdom Metazoa; phylum Chordata; class Amphibia; order Anura; family Hylidae; genus Phyllomedusa; species Phyllomedusa bahiana. Next base: position 11,775 of record JAODAL010039276.1, read on the forward strand.
CACAGCAAAAAACAACGCTTAAATAACCCCTGGATGTAAATTGCCACCAAAACAATTGAGTCACCCCACTAAACTACATACGAAGGGCTCTGAAGCTGTTACAATGGCGTGTTTTCTCATCGCTAACACACACCAAGAAAACATTGTAATTAACCTTCGCTTGTGAATTAGGCTGCAGGAAAAAATGTATTTTTTGGCGGTGAAAGACGGTTTATTTTTGTCACCACAGCAGAAAAACAATGCTTAATTAACCCCTGGATGTAAATTGCGCCAAACAATTGAGCAACCACAAACTACGAGCTTTGTAGCGTGTTACAATGGCGTGTTTTCTACACTACACAACAAGAGAAAAAATTGTAATTAACCTTCGCTTGTGAATTAGGCTGCAGGAAAAATGTATTTTTTGGCGGTGAAAGACGGTTTATTGTTGTCACCACAGCAGAAAAACAATGCTTAATTAACCCCTGGATGTAAATTGCGCCAAACAATTGAGCAACCACAAACTACGAGCTTTGTAGCATGTTACAATGGTGTGTTTTCTACGCTACACAAGAGAAAAAATTGTAATTAACCTTTGCTTGTGAATTAGGCTGCAGGAAAAATGTATTTTTTGGCGGTGAAAGACGGTTTATTTTGTCACCACAGCAGAAAAACAACGCTTAATTAACCCCTGGATGTAAATTGCGCCAAACATTTGAGCAACCACAAACTACGAGCTTTGCAGCGTGTTACAATGCGTGTGTTCTACGCTACACAACAGAGAAAAAATTGTATTTAACCATCGCTTGTGAATTAGGCTGCAGGAAAAATTTATTTTTTGGCGGTGAAAGACGGTTTATTTTAGTCACCACAGCAGAAAAACAATGCTTAATTAACCCCTGGATGTAAATTGCGCCAAACAATTGAGCAACCACAAACTACGAGCTTTGTAGCGTGTTACAATGGCGTGTTTTCTACGCTACACAGCAAGAGAAAAAGATTGTAATTAACCTACGCTTGTGAATTAGGCTGCTGGAAAAATTTATTTTTTGGCGGTGAAAGACGGTTTATTTTTGTCACCACAGCAGAAAAACAACGCTTAATTAACTCCTGGATGTAAATTGCGCCAAACAATTGAGCAACCACAAACTACGATCTTTGTAGCCTGTTACAATGGTGTGTTTTCTACGCTACACAACAGGAGAAAAAATTGTAATTAACCTTCGCTTGTGAATTAGGCTGCAGGAAAAATGTATTTTTTGGCGGTGAAAGACGGTTTATTTTTGTCACCACAGCAGAAAAACAACGCTTAATTAACCCCTGGATGTAAATTGCGCTAAAGAATTGAGCAACCACAAACTACGAGCTTTGTAGCGTGTTACAATGGCGTGTTTTCTACGCTACACAACAAGAGAAAAAATTGTAATTAACCTTCGCTTGTGAATTAGGCTGCAGGAAAAATGTATTTTTTGGCGGTGAAAGACGGTTTATTTTTGTCACCACAGCAGAAAAACAACGCTTAATTAACCCCTGGATGTAAATTGCGCAAAAGAATTGAGCAGCCAAAAATGAAGTACAAATGGTATTTGTATTGTAAAAACGCTGTTTCTTTAAATGAATACAACAGGAACAGGCTTAGATCCCCCTTGGATAGTCAATGTGCTGTGAGCAGATAGCATTAAAATGTATATGCAGCTGCATTGGACGCACACTGGACTTCAGATCCAATACCCCACAAAATCAGAATTAGAACGTAAGAGAAGCAGTCTCTGAGACAAGCTGAGACTCCCCCAAAAATCGCTGTATAAAAATTAGTTCTTCAGTAAGAGCTATTACAAGCAGCCGCAGCAGCACCTTCCCTAATCAGTACAGTGAGAGCGGTATGAGCTCCCAGCGTCGCACCCGGACTTATATAGTGCGGTGATGTCACAGAATCCCGCCGGTCTCTGATTTGCTTCATCTCTGCACATGTCATGCAGGCTATGCCCTTCTTCCTCCCAGAGTGCTTTGCCCCATGTAACGCCATGTGCTCACAGCCATTTTATCAATCAAAAGCACACTTTGTTCACCCGAAGTCCCCCAAACTTCAACTTCGTTCAGAACCGGTTTTCCTGAAATTCTAAACGAATTCCACTTCGTTAGAATCAATTCGCCCATCTCTAGTCAGAACAAATGTGATTGCCTAATGAACGTCCCTTTTTTAAATAAATCTGTGTTTTTCTTGAAACAATTTTCCATATTTATTATCAGCTTTTAGAATATACCAATGTTTGTTAATGACATGTCGAATATTATTTGTAGGATGGCAGTTCAGCTCACAGAGAAGAGCACATGAGGCTAGCCAGGGCTCTAGTGACAGTCAGGATGAGGAGGCAAGGGTGTACACCACTGGTACTGATTACCCTTCAGTGGTAAGAGGTTGGCAAAGATTACACGAGGAGGAAGAGGAAGAAAATCCCATTGGTGCCTCTTGACCCCGAGGCTTGGGAGCTCCCAGCAGCATCTCACACATGAGGGCTTGGATGCTAGATTACCAGCAACATGATCCATGCATCAAGGCAATAAAAAATGAACAGTGATTACTGGGTAGCCACCCTCCTTATCCATGTTAGAAGACAAAAGTGAGCAATTTCCTCCCACCCACAGAAGTTGACAGTAGAATGCAGGATTTTGAGACAGTGCTCAATGACCAACTCGAGATATCTTTTGCTTCCTCATCACATTCTATTGTCGCATTGGAACAACATCAGCAACGCGGCAGCAGTTGAATGACAAGTAGCCGCAGCAGCTGTCAGTGTGGTAGTAGCCTACTGGGTTAAATTTTGCATTCCATGTCTACCACCTCACCAACGCCTGCAAGGATGGGCAGCAATCAGACACACAGAGACCACCTTAAGACCATGGTCCATGACTACCTGCTTCTCAACACAAATGTTTTTGGACTTGATCTGGACTCATTCAACTTCTGGGTGTCTAAACTGGATGAATGGCCTGAGCTTGCTCAACACGCCATAGAAGTTTTATCCTGCCCAGTAGCCAGCGTTATCTCAGAACGCACATTCAGCACAGCTGACGGGGTGATAACTGACAAACGTATCCGTTTTTCCCCTGACAATGTGGATCATTTGTCATTTATCAAAATGAACCTCTGACCATTTTGTTGCACTGGTTGCCGAAGTCACTGACTAGTAAACTTTAGCACGTCTACTTGACAATGTATAATACACATTCCATCAGTCATCTATTAACATCAGTCATTCATCAGTCATCAGTCTGTCCGCCATAAGTCATCTATTAAGTGTTTCTAGGCCCCATACAGCCAAATCAAATGGGGCCCCCACCCATTACTAGTTCCTATTTTTTAACATATTTGTGGGCCCCTTTTTGATTAGGGCCCCTGACAGGAGTACTGCTCTTACTGCCTTATTGGCACTCCTATTGGTAGCAGCCACTATGGGGCCCTGTATCCTGAGATGTCCCAAAAGCCCCTTTGACACGTAAGAAGACACCAGTATTGGAAATGGCACATGGTAGCTGGCACGGTGGCCAATAGGGTAGTACTCCTGTCAGAGGTCCTAATCAAAAAGGGGCCCAGAGATATGTTAAAAAAATAGGAACTAGTAATGTGTGTGGGCGCCAGTTGATTTAGCTGCATGGGGCCCTGACACGGTTAATAGATGACAAATGGCAGCCTTGGCTACCACTGCACCCCCTATAACTACGCCCTTGCCAGCTGAACCTCCATATTCCTCGTTGGGATGGTCTTGCTGCCACCATATATCACATGTTCTTGGGCCCTGGTGCAAAAAGTGAAACTGGGCTCCTGCCAGTTACCAAAGTCCTTTTCCCAAATTTACCATTTCTTCTTATTTTGTCAAAGGGCCCCCCATACATTTGCAACACGCACCTCCTATACTTAACTGTCGTCATTTTTTCCTTAAAATCTTTCCCAAAGGAAAAATTTAAATTTTTGGGCCTCTAAATTTTTTTTTCCTGTGACTCTTATACCAAAATTTTTTCACAAAATTTTTTCCCCACTATCCTTTTTAACTCTTATGGAGGGGAAATTTCCCCCACTTCCCTCCCCTTTAAAGGGGTTATAAAAATTAACCTAAACATCTTTTTTTCCTTTTTGATTTTTAAGGGGTTTCAATTTCCCCGAGTTTTTTTTAACTCAAACTTCGCCCCCGGGGAACCCCAAAAAGTTCCGTTCCACCGAACTAAATTTTTTTTAAAGGGCTAAATCATCACTACTGTTTTTTCCCAAATTTTTAAAATTTTTCCAAAATTTTAAAATTTTAGCCCCATCCAAAAAATTTCCCCCAAAGTGCCCCATTTTTGGGTGGGGTTGAAATAAAACTCATCCATTTTGCACCCTATTTTTAAATTGTCAAACCTGACTAAATTTGCTCCTCAACTAAAAAAAATCCATCAAAAGGGATTAAATTTTTGGAAAAAAATTTTGAAAAACCCATACAATTTTGATTTTAAACTCTTTTGTATTTATAAAGGAAAAATAAATTGAAGGTAAACTTTTTTGTATACTGTAAAAAAAACCCTTTTTAATACTTAAATTTTTATTTTAACAATGTATTTCCCTTTCGTACCAAAATTTAAAAATCCCTATTAAAAAGGAACAAAAAATAAAAGGGAAAATTTTTTTGTCAATTTAAAAATGAAACCAAATTTTTTTTACAATTTTTTCAGAAAAAGGGACAAAATCAGGCTAAAAGGGGTTTTTTTGGGGGAAACCTTTAAAAGGAATATTTGATGCAGTTTACGGAACTTTGTACATAGCTTTTGCTACAATTAATTTTTTATAAAAAAGGGTTTAAAAATAAATCAAAATTTTTGGGGAAAAATTTTTTTAAATCCTAAATTACCAACGGTGCTCAAAAATAAAAGAAAAAGGTTTTTCCTTTATGCAGATACTCTCTATGCTTTTAAAAAAAAAAATGTTTTTTAAGGAATAATTTTGAAGAAGTGTTTTATATTTTTTTAAATTTTTTTAAATTTTTTTAAAAGTTTTATAAGAAAATGCCCACTCGCTCTGCCTTCTACAGTTTTGCAAAAGTGAAACAAAAAAGTAATTAAATAATTAAGCTATTTTTCATTAATGGCTTATTCTTTGGCAAGGTAATCAATATCTGGTGGGTTTTGGGGCCCAAATTTTTTGGGAACCCGCTTATAAAAACAATGAGGGTTTCCCAGCTTTTTTTTTTTGAATGGCAAAACTTATCCTACGTTTGCCCCTTTTAAAATCCATTCTAGTAAATGTTAAAAAAACAAGGGGGTCGCTTTGGGCCCCCCCCAATTTAATAACAAACCCCATAAAAATTTTGTACCCTCAGGCAAATAGATGGCAGAAAATCAAATGGGGGTTATTTTTAAGGGGCGATTTTAAACTACCCAACATCAATTGGAAATCTGAAACCGACTCTCACCAAAGGAAACGGGTTTTTGTCAAAAACCCTAATGATAATTATTTTTTGGGCCAAAAAGGGTGCAAAAACCACTAAAGGAAAGGGCCCTTTTTAAAATTTAATATTGACAAATAGACCTAACAGATAAAAAAAGGGTTTTCAGTTGAGGGGCACCGGGAAATGGGGACCAAAATATAATATTTTCTTTATTCCTTCAATAATTTTTTGTCAAGGACCACAAAAACACTAAATTTTAAAAGGGGGCAAATTTTTAAAATTCTGCTTGGGGAGGCCCTAAACCTTTTAAAGGGGAACAAGTGTTTAAATTGGCAAACTTTTAAAAAAAAGGGAAAATTTTTAAAAAACCCCCTTTAGGCTCCCAAATGGAGAGGAAAAAACCATACCTTAGGGAAATAAAATAATTAAAAAAAAAAAAAACCCCCAATGGGACAACAGGGTTTAAAAAAAGAGGCAAAAAAAAAAAAAGGAAAGCGTTTCTTTCACCTACTAAAAAAAGAAGGTAGTGAAGGGGAAACTAAAACCTATGGGGGAAAAAATAAAGTGTGAAAAAATAAAGAAAAAGGGAAGCAAAGCTGGAAATTAAAAGACGAAATCGCCATAGAAATAAAACTAACCCCAAAATTTTTTTTTTAACTATATAAATATAAAAAGTTAAAACAAAAATTTTTGGGCCCCTTTTGAAAAATACGGGAGGGGGGCCAGTAGGGGGCGATAGAAAAAACAAACCAATTAAACACTTTTTCTCCACGTTTTTACCGTGGAGGGATGACTTCCTGTTGAACAGGGGGATGAGGAAAATTTCCAACTAAAAAGGGGTTTTTTTTGCCCTTACCCAAGAAAAGTCAGCTCGTTTTTAAAAAGATTAAAATAGACAAATCCCCGGGCCAAAAGGGAATACCCCCACGTTAAAAAGGGGATTTAAAGTGATGCCCAAAGATGGGCCCCCCTATTTTTAATATTTATGGACTGCCCTAATAAGGGGAAATTTCCCCAAAAGGGAAATTGGGCCCCGCATAAAAATGTGGGCCAAAATTAAAAAAGGGGTCAAAAAGTGAACCAGGAAACTATGGGCCGGGTAATTTTCCCCCTCTTTTGTAGAAAAAATTTTTTAAAGGGTTTTTCTCAGGGGGTTTGCTATCCGGGATTATCTCCCCTGAAAATAAATGTATAATCCCAATTCCCATGTTTTAAAAAAGGATCGGCCCCTTTCAGAAAAAATCTCATAAACTTCTTTTGGGGAAGAAAATGCAAAGATTTGGATGGGGGTTGGGGAAACTGGAGGGTCATAAAACTAATTTTTCAAAACATTTGAAAACTTTGCCACATAAAATTTGGTAATAAAATAAATCCCTTGGACGGGGAAAACATGTGCAAAGGGGGTAAGCAACTGGCTCACTATAAAAAAAAAGGGGAAAGAAATTTTAAGGGTTACATACCTACTGGATTGCTGTTACTAGGGGGGTACCACAAGGGCAGTATTGGCCCTAACCTCTCAACATTTTCATTAAAAATTTCTTACACATGGATTGCACAGTAAATACGATTTTTGCAACATACAAAGCTCTGTAAAAGTAATCAACACAAAAGGGAAAATGTTTTTACAAAAGGGGTCTGGATAAGTTTTGGGGGCCCCGGGGAGGGGAAATTGGGAATTAGTTTACACAGAAAAAAGGGAAGGTTTTTGCACATGGGGAGGAAAAATCCATTACAAGACAAAAAGTTAAAAAGGAAAAAGGCTGGGTAAAAATGACATGGAAAGGGCTTTGGGGAAACCGGGGACAGAAAAACTTAATTGTAAAGCCAGTGTCAGAAGCAGCTCCAAGGGAAATTGGATCATGGGTGCCAAATTAAAGGGGATAAGGCCCCATGAGAGAAAATTATTCCCCCCCCATTAAAACAAACACTGGTTTGACCCAAAACATGGAAATATGTGTACAGTTTTGGGGACCAGTGCACAGGAAAAAACAAATTTTAAAAGCTTGAACAGGGACAAAGGGGGGCAACAAAAAATAAAAAAGGACTGGGGGGACTACAGTACCCAGAAAGATTACAAGATTAAAGGGTTTTTTATTTAGAGAAAAACGGCTTCGGGGGATAATAAATATGTTTTTAAATACATTTAAAGGTCAATTTTAGAGATCTCTCCCAAGATTTTTTTATTCCCAACGGGACCCAGAACAAGGGGCATCCTCTACTCTTGAGGAACGAAAGTTTTTACTTTAAAAATAGAAAGGATTTTTACGTAAGAGCAGTGGGGAAATGTGGAACTCTCTTCCAGAGGGAAATTTTTCATGGTGAATTCACTAACAAGTTTTAAAAAGGGTTTGGATGCATTTCTGGAGCAAAATAAAAACAAGTTATAGGGGCTAGATTCGGGGAAGGGGGCATTGATCCAGGGGGTTTTTCCGATTGCCAATTGGGGCGGGGAAAGGGAAATTTTTTCCCCAAAAAAAGGACAATTTTGGGTTTTACCCAAGGGGGGTTTTTTTCCTTCCTCCCGGATCAACACCTTAAACACAACAGGGTGAACTGGAAAGGACATCCTCTTTTTTTTAGGGCCCTTAAAAAACTATAAACATAAACAAAAAGGATATTTCCCGGGTTAACCGAAACAAATTCATTTTGGAAAACACTACGTGACCAAAAAGCCCTTGGGAAAATTTTACAGCAAAAAAACAGTGGACTAAAATTTTTAAAAAAATATTTATAAAATAAAAACCAGAAAAAAAAAACCATTAGTCCCATACCCCTTAAGTGTTGCATTTTTGTTTGTGTTTAACTCCACACAAATGGGGGCTGTTTCTGGGAAATGAGCTGCCACAGCTACGTTCCCATTTTTTTTTTTTGGGGTCCGATTTGAATCAACTTCTCTAATTCAGCAAACACACTTTACGGTGGGAAGTGCGTCCCGGGAAAAGTTTTAGACCCCAGTCTCATGGTATGTGGCAACTGACATCAGGGAAATACCGTTTTTTTGTTTGGTGGGAAAGGAAGTTGTGCCAGCCTGAGCACAACAAAAAAAGGTTAGAGCACAACTTCTTTTTGGGCTATTTATTTTTACTTATAATTGTGCACACTACGGGAGTGCACTTCTTTTTTTTTTTTTTCTATAGTGAATGGAAAACGTTATAATGCCAGGGATACACTTTTATGATTTAATGGGGGTTGACAAATTTTTAAAGGGCACCCCCCCCAAATGATAAAACAAGAAACCAAATTTGGGGAACCACTTTAAATGACAAATAATTTTAATGAGAAAAGACCCAATCTTTTTTCAAGGAGCATAATTTTTTTTTTAACCAACTGTATTAGGATCTACTCTACTGATAAATAAAGAAAGATTTTTTGAACACGTAAATCCTGAACCAGGGCCCCCTAGACCCAACAATTTTGAGGGGTGCCAGCGGGGGTTTCTAAAAAGGGGTTTTTGTCACAATTTTTTTATTTTTTTTTGCAGAAAATTAAGTTTTCTATCACTTTTTTATTTTCCAAAATTTCTGAAATTTTCAATTTTGGGCCAAAAAAAAGTTATACAGAAACCTGGGGTTTAAAAGCCCTGCCCCCCTTCCGAAAAAGTCCTCTGCTCTGTGAATTTCAGGGCACAAAGGGAACTGCCATAAAAAACGGGGTAGGTAAGAGCCCTTTAAACATTCCCCCTTGATTAGCTTTCCCTGAGAAATCCCCCCAGCCCTTTTCCCCGCTGTGGCTCAGCTCTGCTCTGTTGTCTGCAGGGGGCAGGGCCCTATTGTGGAGCCCAAAGGAGCAGCAAATTTAAACTCTGCTCAGCAAGGCTGCCCCAAAAGAAAAAAACAAGTTCCGACATTTCCTCTTCCCAATAAAGGATCGGCTTTTGTCGCTAATGAATTTTTTCGCAATTCAAGATTTTTCTGCTACAAAAATTCTCTCACTTTTGACGTTTAAAAAAACTTTCTTTTTAAAGGACTTTTGGGGCAAGAAACCCCTTTTTTGTTTAAAAGATTTTTGCACTAAAAAACTTTTTTTATGGATTTGGGGGCTAATAAAGTTTTTTGCTTTTTAGTAATTTTTTTAGGAATTTTTTCCCCTAAAAACCGTTTTTTTTCACAGATTTTTCCCCCTAAAGCCTTTTTTTAAAGGATTTTGCTGCTAAAAAACAATTTCTTTTTGCGGGTTTTTTTTCCCTAAAACCGTTTTTTTACCGGGGTTTTGAAGCTAAAAAACCTTTTTTTTACAATTTTTTTCCCCCTAATATCTGCTTTTTACGGGTTTTTCCCCAAAAAACCGTTTCTTTTTTGGATTTGGGCCTGAAATCCCTTTCTTTTCAGATTTTGACGCGAAATCCTTTTTTTGCGGGTTTTGATGCGGAAAAACCCTTTTCCCTTTTTGGGGATTTTGCCCCTGAAATCCCCTTTTCTACGGGTTTTTTTACGCTGAAATCCGTTTCCCTTTTCAATTTTGACGCTTAAATCTTTTTTTGCGGATTTTTGGAAGCTGAAATCCTTTTTTTTTTGGGTTTTTTACGTGAAACCAATTTTTTTTTTTTTCCTTTTTTGGTTTTTTTTGATGCTGAAATCCGTTTGCTACAGATTTTGCCGCTGAAATCCGTTTGCTACGTTTTTTTGACGCTGAAATCCGTTTGCTACTGATTTTGACGCTAAAATTCGTTTGCTACAGATTTTTATGCTAAAATCCGTTTCTTTTCGGATTTTGATGCTACAATCCGTTTGCTATGGATTGTGACGCTAAAATCCATTTCTTTGCGGATAGTGACTCTAAAATCTGTTTCTTTGCGGATTTTGACGCTAAAAACCGTTTGCTAGGATTTGACGCTAAAAATCCGTTTGCTACGGATTTGACGCTAAAAGCCGTTCCTTACGGATTTTGACGCTAAAATCCGTTTCTTTGCGAATTTTGACGCTAAAATCCGTTTGCTATGGATTTTGATGCTAAATTCCGTTTCTTTGCAGATTGTGACGCTAAAATCAGTTTCTTTGCGAATTTTGACGCTAAAATCCGTTTGCTATGGATTTTGATGCTAAATTCCGTTTCTTTGCAGATTTTGATGCTAAAATCTGTTTGCTATGGATTGTGACGCTAAAATCCATTTCTTTGCGGATAGTGACTCTAAAATCTGTTTCTTTGCGGATTTTGACGCTAAAAGTTGTTTGCTACGGATTTTGACGCTAAAATCCGTTTGCTATGGATTTTGACGCTAAAAGCCTTTGCTTTACGGATTTTGGGGGCCCAAAATCCATTTGTTTGGGATTTTGAGCTAAAAACCGTTTCTAGCGATTTTTGACGCTAAAAATCCGTTTGCTACGGATTTTGATCTAAATATCCGTTTTTTGCAGATTTGTGCTTAAAATCCGTTTTTTTGGATTTGAGCTAAAAACCGTTCTTTGCAAATTTGTGACGCTAAAAAAACGTTTGCTATGGATTTGGACGCTAAAAACCGTTTGCTACGGATTTTGATGCTAAAACAACGTTTGCAATGGATTTTGACACTAAAAGCCATTTCTTTGCGGATTGGGCCGCTAAAATCCGTTTGTTACGGATTGTGATGCTAAAAACCGTTTGCTACGGATTTTGACGCTAAAATCCGTTTGTTACGGATTTTGACACTAAAATCCGTTTGTTTGTGGATTGTGACGTTAAAATCCGTTTTTTTGCAGATTGTGATGCTAAAATCCGTTTCTTTGCAAATTGTGACGCTAAAAAACGTTTGCTACGGATTTTGACGCTAAAAACCGTTTGCTACGGATTTTGATGCTAAAAAACGTTTGCAATGGATTTTGACACTAAAAGCCATTTCTTTGCGGATTGGGCCGCTAAAATCCGTTTGTTACGGATTGTGATGCTAAAAACCGTTTGCTACGGATTTTGACGCTAAAATCCGTTTGTTACGGATTTTGACACTAAAATCCGTTTGTTTGTGGATTGTGACGTTAAAATCCGTTTTTTTGCAGATTGTGATGCTAAAATCCGTTTCTTTGCAAATTGTGACGCTGAAATCCGTTTGCTATGGATTTTGACGCTGAAATCTGTTTCTTTGCAGATTTTGACGCTGAAATCTTTCTTTGATAAGCTACTATCAAATCACAAGTGTTGATAAAAAGTAGATCACTGTAACATCATATGGAGTTTCATTCAGGTGAGCTACAGTGACATCACAAGTGGATTTCAGTCAGTTATTTGATATAAGGAGGTGTATGTCAGGAAGTCTACTTTGACATCAAAAAGGGTCTGTAACGCACCGAGGTAGTGGATCCGCTAGACCACCGCAAGCGATGGTGAAAGCCCACACCAGGGAGCGGAGTCTAAGTAGAACCCGGTTTTCTCCAGAGCCCACCGCAAAGCGGGATGGACTTGCTGCGGCGGGAAACTACCAGGTCGCTTCCACTGGCGGGACTTGCTTGCGGTGGCGGCCAAGGGTTTGCGTGGTACAAAATCGTCAGGCAGAATCGTAGTCGGGGTCAGGCGGAAGATCAGGGCAGGCGGCAGAGGTTTGTGAACGAGAGACAGAAGCTAGGCGGTACATTACACAGGAATGACAGACGAGACAGAAAATGCTTTCTCAGTAGGCTATGAAGGCACTAAAGATCCGGCAGAGAGCTGCCGGAGGAGGAGCCCCTAAATAGGGTCAGCGGCCGGCACCAGCCAATTACCGGCGCCCTAGGGATCGGGGACGCGCGCACCGGCCGGCACTAGGGCGCAGGGAGACAGGAACAGGTAAGCTATTGGACTCCTGGGAACGAGTGCGCCCAAGGCCCAGCTCCTGATCCAGAATGTTATCCTCTGGCTCCCATGACCTTTCCTCGGGCCCAAACCCCTTCCAATCGATGACAAAATACCGTTTCCCTTTAGAGACCCTCATATCAAGAATCTCTTTCACCAGAAAAACAGTAGTGGAATCCGCTACAGGAGAAGGAGGGACTGCCTTACGAGAAAAAAGGTTCAGGACCAGAGGTTTGAGAAGGGAAACCTGAAAGTAGTTTGGGATGCGCATGGAAGGCGGGAGCTGGAGTTTATAGGCCACCGGGTTTACGCATTTAAGCACTTCGAATGGACCCACGTAGCGGGGCCCCAATTTATAACTCGGAATTTTAAGGAGGACATATTTGGCCGATAACCACACCTTATCACCCAGGGGAAAAACTGGGGAGGAACTCCTTCGCTTAACTACTTGAGTATTTGTGCGTGCCGAAGCTCGAAGCAGCGACTGGCGAGTCAGGGCGCAGACGACCTTGATATCTTGGACCAACGTATCTGCTGCTGGGACCTCAGACAGGGATGCTAACAGGAAGGGGGCGGGGGTGCCTCCCCGCACACAATGTAAAAAGGGAAGGAACCCACGGATTCAGAATTAAAAAAAATTTTAAACAGAATTCGGCCCTGAAGCAATGGGCCAGTCATCCTGACGACCGAGACAAGGGGGTGCAAACAATTTCCCGGGACCTGGTTGACTCTCTCTACCTGACCATTCTCGGGGGTGGTAGGCCAAGGAAAGTCGAGCTTCACCTGAAGTTGGAACAAAGGGCCCACCAGATTTAAAAAAATTTTTGACCCCTCGATCCGAAAAATTTTGAGGGGCAACCCTGCAAAAAAAAAATGTGGTGAAAAAACGGTTGGCCGGGCGGGGGGGCAGAGGGTAAGCCGGCAATGTGACAAAATCCCATTTTCAAAACCAATCCTGACCACCCAGATATGTGTTACCAGAAAGGGGGGAAGGTTCGGTTATGAAGTCCATGGCCACATAAAAACCAAGGACGGGAGGGAGGCGGGGGAGCAGAAGTCCCCCCGGGGTTTTTGTGACGAGGTTCTTATTGCGGGCACAGGTTGATGCAGGACTCAACAACTCCTTGACATCCCACGAGGTCCGGGGCCACCAAAAAAACCGGGAGAAAAGAGGAAAAGTCTTAGGGGCACCAGATGTCCGGCCATAAAAGAACAATGTCCCCACTTCAAGACTTTTCTTCAAGCTGGGCCCCCAGTATGTTCTCCTGGGGGGACGTTCCGGGGTCCGGGAGCTGTGGAGAAAAAAGGGGCCTCAGGGGGTAAATGTGTTCAGGGGCCATTTTCTTCGTCGATCACGTCAGCTGCACGCGAAAGGCAACAGCCTTACATTTTTTTCCCCGGGGGAAACGAAGGGGATCGGAAATTAAAAATCGGAAAAGAAAAAGACCACCGGCCTGGCGAGGTTTTAAGTCTTTGGGGCAAGGGAGATTTTGAAGGTTTATATGGTCCAAATGAACAGATGGGATCCCAGGGCACCTTCCAACAGAACCCCCAATCTTCAATGCCATTAAAAGGCCAGTAGCCCCCGATCCCCGATAGTATAATTTCCTCTCCCCCCCGTCGAAAAACGTTTTTGGAGAGAACCCAAAGTGACGTTTTTTGGGGCCCCTAGGCCCCTTTTTCATGAGACTGCCCCCCCCAACAATGAGGGTCCAGCCCAGCGAAAAGGTTTCGCGGGGTCCGGTCGGTCAGGGTAGACGCAGAGGGGAAAAAACGGGTTTCAACCTCGAGAATCTCCCTCAGCTTTCGGTGGCCAAATTCTGGGGGTTTAGTTCTTCTTATAGGGCCACAAAAGGGGGCCCCCACATGGAAAGTGCGGGGAACTGTCTAGTAGTTACAAAACCAAAAAACGCTTAGGCCGAAGGGGCCCAAATGGGGCGTGCCATTGCGGGGGCGGCAGACGTTTCGCTGGATCCACCGTAAGCCTTTTCAAGATATGTAAACCCAGAAATGGTAACTCGTCGTGAAAGAGACCCCCCCACTTGGCGTACAGTGATTTGGGTTGAAGGCGTCCAACACTTGGGAGAACGTAACTTGGTAGTCCCCGGGTTTGGGCGATATAGATGGAAACCACGGGCACAGGGAAAGGAGGGGCCCTGAAAATATAATTTAAAAGAACTCCTGGAAGATGGGCTCGTTGCACACCCCAAAGGGGAACCAGGTATTTCGAAGTGTCCATCCCTTTTTTAAAATCGTTTTCCCCTTTGTCTCCTTTTCGGGTCGGACCAGATTGTGCCCCCCCCTTCAAAACCAGTGGAAAAGATCTTTGCCCCCCGCAGGCGATCGAAAGTTCTTTTATCGGTAAAGTGTAACGATTCTTTAACCGGATCTTATTAAAACCCTGGTAATCATGCAGGTCGCAAGGAGCCGCCTTAATTTTCTACGAAAAAAAAAATCCCCCTCCACGGGAGAGGAGGATTTTTGAATAAACCCCTTCTGGAGGTTTTTACGAACGTATTCCGACATGGCTTTGGGCCGGGAACGGACAAGGGGTAGACTTTGCCCCAGGGGGGGACTGGTACCCCCCCTAGTAGGAAACGGACAGTCGTATGGCCGTTGGGGGAAAGGGTCCCGCCTTTTTCTCCGAGAAAACAAGGCGAACTCCTGATATTCACCCCTAGGGAGGGCAGGGGGGCTCGTGGGGCGTCGAACGAGAGCTGGGGAACACAGGGTGGGGTGCCCCCAAACAACAACTCAAGCACTAGGACCCCCCCCGGTTACCTCTCCAACATCCAAACCAGAGTAAGTGGAGCCTCAGCCACGGAAAGGGCCCAGGGGAACTGCCGAAAAGGGGCGGGGGAAAACAAAAAAGTGATCTTCTTCTTATGCAGGACTCCTACACGGAGAGTCAATGGCTTGGTGATGAACTATATGGGGTCACTTAAAAGTTCTCCGCTGACCAAAGAGATGACCAACGACTTTTCCAGATGCACCACTGGGAGGTGGTATTGCAACAACAAGGATTGGTGAATAAAGTTCCCGGCTGAGCCCGAATCCAGAAAGGCTGGGACCTGGAACGCGAGTCCGGAGTCTATCACAACTTGGACAGGCATCGTGAGATGTGGAGAGGAGAAACTTGAACCTAGGGCCACCTCTCCCACGGGACCTAGGTGCAGGCGTTTCCCAGACGCTTGGAACATTGAGGACAATTCCTCCGGAAGTGCCCTGGGCTGACACAGTAGAGGCACAGATTCTCCTCACTGGGTATTGGTGATGATTGCATAGGCCTCTGGAACACTGGGGCCAGATGAGGAAACCAACGTGGTCGGGCTGTCTCACGTTCTTGCCGAAGCTCCTTTTGCCTTTCAGCATAACGCGCATCAATGCGGGTGGCCAGCCGGATTAACTCCCCGAGGGAAGATGGGATGTCTCTTGCAGCCAACGCATCCTTAAACCTACCGGAGAGGCCCTTCTTAAAGGTGGCACATAGGGAGGCCTCATTCCAGAACAGTTCAGAGGCTAAGGTGCGGAACTGCACCGCGTAGTCTCCCACCGAAGAATTCCCCTGGTGCAAGTTTAGGAGGGCAGTTTCAGCGGAGGATGCCTGCAGAAGTTCCTCTCTCACACCGCGGAATTCCTTAAGGAAGGCCTGTAGGTCCGCCGTCACTGGATCGCTCCTGTCCCAGAGAGGGGTAGCCCATGCCAGGGCCTTACCGGAGAGTAGGCTAATCACAAACGCCACCCTCGAACGTTCGGACAGGAATTGTCCGTCATTAACTTGATGTGCATGGTGCACTAGTGGGAACCCCCCTGCAGATTTTTAGGATCTCCGTCGAATTTTGGCGGGCAGCGACAAACGAAGTTTGGGGACCCAACAGAGCCAGCAGAACTGCCGGAGTGAAATCAACAGGAGGTTGCTATTGGGCGGCGACGAGTTGCTGCATCATCGCGGATAATTGACCTAACTGTTGCGCCTGTTGTGCCAGTTGCTGTGCCTGCTGGGCAACGACGCTGGTTAGATCCGCCACACTGGGCAACGACACCTTGGTGGGATCCATGGCCGAATCTTACTGTAACGCACCGAGGTAGTGGATCCGCTGGACCATCGCAAGCGATGGCGAAAGCCCACGCCAGGGAGCGGAGTCTAAGTAGAACCCGGTTTTCACCAGAGCCCGCCGCAAAGCGGGACGGACTTGCTGCTGCGGGAAATTACCAGGTCGCTTCCACTGGCGGGACTTGCTTGCGGTGGCGGCCAAGGGTAAGCATGGTACAAAATCGTCAGGCAGAATCATAGTCGGGGTCAGGCGGTAGATCAGGGCAGGCGGCAGAGGTTCATGAACGAGAGACAGAAGCTAGGCGGTACGGTACACAGGAATGATAGACAAGACAGAAAGCGCTTTCTTAGTAGGCTATGAAGGCACTATAGATCCAGCAGAGAGCTGCCGGAGGAAGAGCCCCTAAATAGGGTCAGCGGCCGGCACCAGCCAATTACCGGCGTGCTAGCCCTTTAAATCTGCAGAAGCCGGCGCGCGCGTCCTAGGGAGCGGGGACGCACGCACCAGCCGGTACTAGGGCGCAGGGAGACAGGAACACGAACAGGTAAGCTATTGGACTCCGGGGTACGAGTGCACCCACAGCCCGGAACCTGGACCATGGAGCCACTCACCCCCGGCACTGGGAGGACAGTAGTCGGATGGACGCGCCTGCAGCCTGCCCCACGGGCTGTTGCGCCGTCCATGACAGGGGCTTTAATCAGCTAAGCTACTGTGACATCATAGAGGGATTTCAATGAGTTAAGCTACTGTGACATTGCAAGTAGGTTTAATCAGGAAAGTTACTGTAATGTAATCATGGGGTCAGGTAACCTGCAGTAACATCACAAGTAACTTTTTGTCAGCTAGACTACTGTGACATAATAAGGGGGTTATACTGATGTAAGCTGATGGTATATCACAAATAAGTTTGTTTGGAAGTCTACTGTGACATCACTAGTAGTTTTCTGTCAGAGACTTTATTGTGACATCAGAATTGTTTTTTTGCCAGCTAAGTTACTGTAATATCTCAAGAGGGTTTCAGTGAGTTGCACTACTGTGACATTAAAATGGAGTTTCTGTAACGTTCCAGGTCTGGGTTGGACTCTATTTATTGCAATCTCTAGGTTAAGTTCAGTCGCTTGATATTATAGTTATTAACCCCTTACCGCAGAAGCCAGTTTTGACCTCTATGACAGAGACCCATTTTTCAAATCTGACATGTTTCAATGTGGGAATAACTTTTTGATACTTTTATTTATCCATGTGATTCAGAGATTGTTTCTCATGACACATTTTCTTTAAGTTAGGGCTAAATTTTGTCCATAAAATCCTTGTTTATTTGTGAAATATATCATTGTCATGAAAATTTTGAAAAAATTGCCATTTTCAATGTTTTAAAAAAAAAAACATTCTGTCTGTAAGGCAGATAGTTATACCCCATAAAATAATTTATAACTAGCATTTTCCATATGTCTATTTTATGTTTGCATCATTTTAAATTTTTTTACATTTTTTATGATATTGGGGGCTTAAGAATATAGTAGCAATTTATCACATTTTCAAGAAAATTTACAACACAGATATTTTTAGGGACCAGTCCAGTTCAGACAGAGATTTGATGGGTCTGCATGTTAGATACCCACATAAATGACTCCATCTAAGAAACTGAACCACTTAAAGTACTCAAACGAGCATTTAGAAAGTTTGTTTACCTTCTAGTTGTTTCACAGGAAATAAAGCAAAGTGGATGTGAAGTTTCAAAATTTTACTTTTCTTTGCAGATTTTCAATTTTTATCCATTATTTACTAGAACACAATACATTTAAACAGGGAATTACAACTCAATATTAATTCCCCTGATTATGACATGTTAGAGATATTCCATATGTGGCCCTAGTGCGCTATTTGTCTAAACCACAAGGAACTCCTCAGAATAGGAGGAGCATCTACTGGATTCTGGGGTCTCATTTACATTAGGATTTTCTTTATATCCCATTTCGGTGCAAAAACTTATTAAACACCCCTAAAGAGACCTCATTTGGGAAACTACACCCCTTAAGGAATATATCCAGGGGTGTAGTGAGTACATTGACCCCACAAGTGTTTCAGGGATTTTTTTTTAGCATTAGGCTGTGAAAATGAAAAATTAAGGGGGACATGTATGAAAACTATCTTGGTCTAAGACTGTTCTTTATGCCCATAGCAACCAATCAGAGCTCCCCTTTCATTTCATATAGTGCTCTGGGAAAATGAAAGGGGAGCTCTGATTGGATGCTATGGACAACAAGAACAGTCTTAGACTTAGACAGTTTTCATATATGTGGCCCTAAATTCTTTCCAATAATATGCAGTTTTTACCTGAAAATGTTTCATTTTCAAGGAATCCTGAAAAAGCACCCTAAATTTTGTTACACAATTTCTTCCAAGTTCTGCAATACCCTACATGTGGGTTGAAACTGCTGTTTGGGCGCATGGCACGGCGTACCATGGAGGGATTGCTATTTGTCATTTAGAACACAGTTTTTGGTGTCACATGTGCAAAGGCCCCAAAATACTAGAATAGGCAAAACCTTCCAGAAGTCATTCCATTTTGGATTCAGCACCCCTAAGTGAGCTTATCTAGGGGTGCATTGTGCATTTTTGGTGCACAGGTGTTCCACATTTATTTTGTCTCTATTTTAGCATTAGGCTGTGAAAATGTAAAAAAAAAAAAAAAAAAAACAGCAATTCCACCATTGTTTTTCGGGTTTCATTTTTACAACATTTACAGTGAAGTATAAATACCATGATAGCTTTTCGTTTTTATGTTGTCATATTCTGACAGCCATAACTTTTTTATTTTAATTTACACAGAGAAAAAAAGAGAAATATAAGGGCTCTTTTTTGTGGTATGAGTTGATGTTTTCATTGGTACCATTATGGGTTCATATGACACTTTAATAGCTTTTCATCAAGGTTTTTGGGAGGTAGGATAAACAAATAACAACCATCCTAGTAGTGTTTTTTTTAGTTTTTTTTTTACAGCCGTCATCGTGCGGACCCAATAAAATATATCTTTTCCCATTCCAAGCTTTATTAAAAAGAAACCACATACAAATTGTATAAGCATTTCACACAAAATGGAATAGGGATGTATCATACGCATAAATCAAAGTATAATAGGAGCGTTACATCAATTGTTACATCAATTAGTTTACAATAGTAAGATGCTCAGCATGTAGTAGATTAGAATGACAAGTAAGATTTTTTTTCTTTTTCAAAAAACGTTCAGGAAAATAATAAATTTAAAACCAACCAAAAAAAGAAAAAAGGAGAACAAGACTTTGTCATCACAAAAAATTTAACCTAAAACAACATTTTACTGCTACGGTTCGGCATTTCAAAAAAAAACATTTTGAGGAAAGGGGGGGAGACGGAGCTTCCATTTAACTTACAACCCGGGAAAAGCCACACCATACTGTAAGGGGGTACCAAAGCACTCACATATGAGGCAAAAAAGGGGGGAACAGGAATGAAATTTTTCCCTCCTGTTGGGCCAAAATTTTTCTCTTAACGCTTATACGCTAACCTCAACTCCTTTTAAAAGCTGGAGGAAAAAACTCCCTGAACCAGTCGGTAATTACCTTGTCCCAAAAAGAGGAAATAATCGTGCATCCCCACCAAATATGCACCATATTCCCGTTGGCCTGGCCACATCTCCAACAGCTAGGGGAAACAGAGGGGAAGATCCTATTGAGTAAGGTAGGGACCCTATACCAACGAGAGATGATTTTGAAGTTCAGCTCTTGTAGACGGCAAGAGACCAATGATTTAAATGCTAAGCTATAAGATTTTGACCAGTCCTCCTCTGAAATAGACCTTTGAAGGTCACGTTCCCAGCCTGTTTGATGAGAGGGGGATGTTTTAGAGAGACCCCGCACAATCAGGCGGTATAATTGAGAGATAGGACGGGTAGGGGCGTCATTATTGGTGCAAATGGACTTAAAGGGAGTTAAAGCTCTATGCAGATCCAATTTCTTGCTATTGGCCATATAGAAGGAGCGTAGTTACATCATTTGCAGCCATCCAAACGACGTGGTCACCCCTATCCTAGCAATTTCCCCCCAAGACTTCAGGGAAGAGTGGCTGAGAATGGCATGAAATATTATTGGCTTTGAGCACTTGGGGATCCCCAGTGCCGGATTACCACAAATTGGCGTCAAGGGGCCATTTGAGTTAAATAAACCCAGGCCTCCCCCATACATCCTCCAGACAAGAAGCGTAACTTGTGCGACCCAAGGAAGGAGCACGAGTCTAGCCTTGGGTAGCAAATCTGTCGCAGTCCAAGGGAGCGCCGTCAAGGGGGCCTCATTCAGCGACGCCTCCAGAGAGACCGAGAGTTTAGAGTGCCTATGATGGAACCAATCCACTACCCTGACCATGGAGGCTGCTAAATAATAGGCCTTTATGTCTGGTAGGGACAGACCCCCCTCCTCCTTTGGTCTGATAAGCATACTCTTGGCTATTCTAGGTTTCTTGTTAGCCCAAACAAAGGAGCTGATATTCTTAAGAAGCAGCCTAAAAAAAAGACCCAGGGAGGAAAAGGGGAATTACTTGGAACAGGTACAGAAGGCAAGGGAGAATATTTATCTTTACTATGTTAATTCAACCTATCCAGGAGAGATCCCTTCTGTCCCAGCGTTATAGGTCAGAAGAGAGAGTGTTTTGTAGCGGAACAAAGTTCAGCTCATAAGTGCAGTGCAGATCAGCCGGGATATGGACCCCTAAATATTTGAAAGATTTTTGTGCCCAAGCAAAGGGAAATGCCCTTTTCAAATGCTTAATCTCCTCTCTTTCAAGATTAACTCCCAGGGCCACACTCTTTTTGAGATTAATCTTGAAATTACTCAGAGATCCAATGGATTCCAATTCTTTCATCAATACCGGCAAAGAAACTGAGGGCTAGTTGAGATATAGTAGTAGGTCATCCGCAAAAGCGGAGCACTTATAGTGTGCATTTTTAAAAGTAAGTCCCCGTATGTCAGAGTCATTCCTGATGGCCTGCAGGAGATGCTCCATCGTGAGGACATACAAAAGCGAGGAGAGGGGGAACCCCTGTCTGGTGCCATTACCAGTATTTAGGTCTGCAGACAACAACCTATTAACACGAATCTGAGCATGAGGGTGATGGTAGAGGGCCATTATACTTTGTAGCATCACTGGTCCAATACCCACCCCCTGAAGAGTTGCCCTCAAGAAGTCCCAGTCTACCCTGTCAAATGCTTTTTCAGCATCTAAAGATAGCAGCATACAGGGCACTCTGCTCATTCTGGCCTGGTGGATGAGAGAGAAGGTTTTAAGGGTATTGTTCCGGGCCTCTGTAGTCGGGACAAAGCCCACCTGGTCCAGATGAACCCAATCCCCCAACACCTCATTCAGTCTAGTTGCTATCATTTTAGCAAAGAGTTTGGTGTCAGTGTTAAGTAAGGATATAGGCCTGTAGCTCGAACAGAGAAGAGGATCCTTACCCTCCTTCGGGATTACCGTAATGTATGCACCCAGAAAGGCATGTGGAAAGGGATAAGAGGAAGATACCGTGTTGAAAGAGGTCAAAAGCGGGTCTGCTAGATCATTGACCAAGGTCTTGAAAAATTTTGCTGTGTACCCATCAGGCCCCTGGCTTTTCCCTGCTGGTGAGTCAACTATGGTTGATTTAAGCTCCTCCAAAGAAAAAGGCCTTTCTAAGACACCAAGCCTATCAGGGGAGATCCTCGGAAGCGCCGTGGCAGTGAGATAATCCAACAGTTTAGCTTTGGCATCCCCCTGGGCAACCGCCTTAGGAAGGTTATAAAGGGCATGATAGAACAAGCGAAAGGTTTACAAAATATCAGGGGTGTTATGCACCTTGATGCCCTTGTTTGATTTCACTGCCGGGACAAATAGTGAAGCACTTTTATCTCTTAGCGCCCGTGCCAACATTCTGCCTGGTTTATTGCTCCATTGAAAGAAAGTGTTAGTACAAATCTGCTTATATCTCTTATGTTTTTGGTCGAGTATCCGAAGGATATCATGGCATGTTTGTATCAGGAGCCTGAGATCCTCCTCTCTGCCCAAGCTTTTATGGACCGGCTCCAAAGTCCCCAATCTGGCCAGTAGTGCCTCGAGCTGTGCCATGGCCTCCCTCTTCAGTCTAGACCCATGCTTGATAAGGACCCCATGATCACGCACTTGAGGGCTTCCCACTTCAAGTGGGGTCAGTAGTGTGATCAGATATGAAATTTCTAATAGTCATACGGAGTCATCCAACAAAGATTTGTTGAGTTTCCACATGAAGGGTCTGCGCCTCCCAGTGGGTATTTCAAATGTACAATGTATCGGAGCATAATCCAAAAGGAGGATATGGCCTATTTCCGTTTTAATCACCTTTGTCAAAAGCGAATGCTGGAGAAAAATGTAGTCAATCTTACTATAGATCTTATGAGGATGTGAGTAAAGTGTAGTCGCGGGTCGAGGGGTTCTTAATGCGCCATACGTCGCATAGCTGCATGTCATGGAGCAGCCATTTGACTTTGTTCAATTTGTTTAGTGAGAGGGTAGATAGTCCTGTCGAGTTGTCGACAGCTGGATGTAGTGCTAGATTAAAATCTCCGCAGAGAATTATAGAGCCCTGTGAGAAAGCATTCAGCTCCTCCAGGCTCTGGGCAAGAAAGGAAACCTGGCCCTGGTTTGGCACATAAATGTTGGCTATGGTGTATGGAGTGCCCCGTATGCTGCATCTAATAAAAAGGTACCGAGCCTCTTCGTCCGCCCTCACCTCAAGGATTTCGTGTTGGAGAGATTTATGAAAGAAGATTGCAACACCTCTAGTTTTGGTCAGGGGATTACTGGAATGGAACCAGGAGGGGTAGTATCTGTTGCGTATCACAGGCGCATGGTCTTTATGAAGATGTGTCTCTTGTACACACAAGATGTGCGATCTATGCTTATGCATACTATAAAAAATGCGTGAACTTCTCACCGGGATGTTAAATCCCTTTACATTGAGGGAACTAATTGTTATACTATCCATTTTCAGCTAACCACGAACAGCTCCCATCTAAATCCAGTGCCACCCTTATTATACAGAAAAGATTGCAGACGACAAGTATAAAACAAAGAAAAGGCCAGAACAGACCTAAGAACTGTGCCAAAAAGAGCTCATCAGGTTTTAGCAGCAGACAAGCTGCAAGGGCTAAGCGCAGTAGGCTTAGCCACCAACCTATGTGGGGACTTTGACTGACAGCGAAAGCTCGGCTAGGAACAGCCACAACACTAATTGTCCGAACCATTCCCGAGTCGAGTCTCCTACAGAGCCAATAATCATTGACATAGCAGAATAAAGAAAAGCGCAGGAACATGTGTCACATACGAGAAAGGGAGAGAAGTAAGGAGGTGGGGGTGAGAGAGAAAAAAAAAAGGGGGGGGGGAGGGAAAGGGAGCTTCTCTCATATTCAGTGACACATCAAGATACAGGAAGACAAGGCGCTGGGACCATTTAACTCCACAGCTCCTCTGCCATACCTCTGCAAAAACTCTGGGGCGACAATGGACCTAAGTAGCTTGCTATAAAAAAAGAAATAAAGATGAATCACTTAGTGGCAGTCCAGGTGACAGAGAGCCACAGCTCAAGAGAGCAAGTCACTCGGGGGGGTTCTAAAGAAGTTTTCCGCATTGGGAACACTCATCAGATATCTTCAAAGTCTCTGCGGTTTTGGTGTTCCAGGCGGTCCGAGTCTCTTGGGAGGAGGCCCCCCTAGTCGCGGCCGTTGATCCGAAGAAGCTGCGGCAGAGGTCTCCCAGTCTGGCAACACAACATTTGGGAGACCCAGAGCAGACAAGAAGGATGGAAGATCTGCTAATTTGTGAAACACCACTAGTTCCTCCCCGTTCTTGACCTGAAGCGCAAAGGGATAACCCCATGGTACGGGATATTGCGTTGCTGCAGGATCAACAAGAGCAGCTTGAGGGCAGCTCTCTTTCTCAGTGTGCGCCTGGAGAGGTCCGGGAAGATGGAGATAGGAGCACCCTCGAACTTAAGACCTGAGGCGGATCTAGCTCGTTTCATGATCTCCTCCTTTACTGAATAATAATGAACATGGCAAATCACGTCCCTCGGTCGTTGAGGATCCTGAGTCTGGGGGCGCAATGCTCGATGGGCATGGTCAAGTTCAATGTGATTGTCTTCTGCCTTATTGAGCAGGGAGTTGAAGAGTTTAGTGAGAAGAGTGGCTAGGTCTTGCATTTTAATCAATTCCGGGAGTCCGCGGATCCTGATGTTGTTCCGCCTAATTCGGTTCTCGAGATCGTCCATTTGATCAGCAAGATTCTGGTGTGTTGTTGAATGCTGGGCAAGAGTAGCTTGTACATCGGCTAGAGATCTCTGCCCCGATTCCTGGAAAGTTTCTAAACTTTGAACACGCTGTTGTATTGTGGAAATATCAGACTGAACCCCGTGAAGATCTTTCCGCCGGGCCACCTTGAGATCTGCAGATAGCGCTGCCAGATCACTTTTAGTAGGTAATAGCGACAAGAGTGCTTGCAGCTCCGGGTGTCCTTGCAGGGCTTTCAATGCCACTTCCTCAGGGATCACAGAGGAAGCTAAATGATCTTCTCTGTCTTCAGAAATGCGAGTCAGGACTGGTAGAGGAGATTTCAAGCATGAGACTTTCTCAGATGTGCAGGATTCTGGCCAGTCATCAAGCGAGGCATATGTCCTGAGGGGCGACACAAGGGAGGTTGGGGAGCTTCGGAGAATGCTTGAATAGTGTCAAAGGGATCCACTACTGACTCCAAGGTGGGTCTTGCAGGAGCACAGCAAGCAGAGCAGAGCTGGATGACAGTGGAAGGCAGTGTAGAGGGACTCCCACGTCCCTTTATGGGTGGATGGAACCCCCAGTGTTCAACCAAGGCGCCTTGCCGGCTAGGTATATCACTGGGGCGCAGGCACTGTGGACTGGTATTGCCTGGCTTCTCCCCACTGTAACAGTCCCGCTGTTTGGAGGTAGCAGAAGGGGGAGAATGCTTCCCGTCCAGTCCTTGGGGCCATTCACCTTGCCCTGTGTGGGTGGCTGCTGAGAGTGGGCCTGCTTTTGGGACCCAATCCGATTCCAGTGACCGGGGGAGGGGGGGGCAGCCGATGCCGCGGGAATCCCACCGCTCCCCCCACACCCCTGTACCTTGCGGTCTGGGTTCGCTCCCCGGTCCCTCTCTCTGATTTGCTGCGCCACTGACAGAGGAGGACGCGGCTCTGTGCAGGGACGCCGCTCCAGCGCCTTTCCCGGGCTCCGGCGCGGTGATGGCAGTGAAGATGGTGGCCTCCCACGTGGTGTCCGGGCTGCAGCTCTGCCTCCTCTGCAATCTTCTGGCCGCTGCTGCCCATCCACCAATGCAGGAGACCGCAGGTGCGATCTCCGCGTCTGTCTCCTCGCGTCTGCAGGCGGCAGGGCTCCCAGGGCTACAGAGAAGGTGTGGTCTTGGTCTCTGGAGGGAGAAGATGGCGCCAGAGAGGACGCAGAGCTCGGGGGCTCCGACATAAGCTCCGCTAGTGGAGCAAAATAGTTGGAGATCGGCATGTCTGCCAGCTGGGTGGTCAGGGGGGCCCCAGCTCTTTTTTTTAATCTTCTAAGTCCCATTTCTGAGCGCTTTTCGCGGGGTTAATTAAGGCTCTGGACAGAGCTCACATCAAGTGCAGCCAGCCATCAGCGTTCCAGGCCATGCCCCCCCAATAAAATATTTTTATTTAAAAACGAAAACATGTTTTTGCATTGCCATAGTCTGAGCAACATAACCTTTTTATTTTTCTGTGTAGAGGCTGGTTTTTTTGTGGGTTGAGTCAATGTTTTTATTGGTAGACTTTGAATTGGGACATGATTTTTTGATCACCTTTAAATCTTTTTTTGGAAATCAGGATGAAGAAAATACAGCAATTCTGGTGTGTTTTTTATTTTTATTTCTTACAGCACTCACTGTGCAGACCTTTGCTGGTTGGTGTCCACCTCTGGGTCATTAGACATGTCTAACAGGACCTGTGGAATATGTGTAGCCCATGGTTATTTGCTTTTGACAGACAGCATGCATACATTATTTTGCTTTGAGCCTTGACTCAGTCATGTAGTTGTAAAAGCAAAAAAGTTATTATTTGCAGAAAATGGCGCTGTAACACAAATATAAAAAAAGAAAAATCCTTATTTTTTTAAGTAGTAAAACATAAAAAA
>JAODAL010039277.1:0-38176 GCA_025379985.1 Phyllomedusa bahiana
GATCGGCCCCTGTCACATAGTGTCCGGGGCGGGTCTGGCTGTGATGGGGGCCCTGTCCAATTGTCCGAGGGGCCCCCGCTGTGATCGGCCCCTGTCACAGTATGCCCGGCTGGCCTGGCTGGTCGGCCCCCTGTCAGCAGTAGTGTCCTGAGGCGGGCCCCTGGCTTGATCGGGCCCCTGTCAGCAGTACTGCCCTGAGGCTGGCCCTGGCTGTGATCGGGCCCCTGTCAGCAGTAGTGTCCTGAGGCTGGCCCTGGCTGTGATCGGGCCCCTGTCAGCAGTAGTGTCCTGAGGCTGGTCCTGGCTGTGATCGGGCCCCTGTCAGCAGTAGTGTCCTGAGGCTGGTCCTGGCTGTGATCGGGCCCCTGTCAGCAGTAGTGTCCTGAGGCTGGCCCTGGCTGTGATCGGGCCCCTGTCAGCAGTAGTGTCCTGAGGCTGGCCCTGGCTGTGATCGGGCCCCTGTCAGCAGTAGTGCCCTGAGGCTGGCCCTGGCTGTGATCGGGCCCCTGTCAGCAGTAGTGTCCTGAGGCTGGCCCTGGCTGTGATCGGGCCCCTGTCAGCAGTAGTACCCTGAGGCTGGTCCTGGCTGTGATCGGGCCCCTGTCAGCAGTAGTGTCCTGAGGCTGGCCCTGGCTGTGATCGGGCCCCTGCTACTTCCCAGGAGACATCAGAGAACAGGATTAGAAGTGAAACAGTTTATTTCTGTTGTTACTAAAATACAAAATAAGAAAAATAAGAGAAAAACTGTTATTCCAGATTCACAGGAAAGAATTGCGGCCGAGGGTCAGATAAGCAGCAGATGGTCCTAATGTGCAGAGGGGTGTGGAGAGCACCCGGGTGGTAGAAGGGCTCCATGATGGGAGGAGATCTTCCGGGGTCTCCCATGTGTAACATCATGAGGCCGGGGTGCACACTCCAGCATCTGACTGGACAGCGGTGGGAACTATAGCAGATTGGGGCGATACCTACAGGACAGCACACGTAGGGCAGGCAGCAAGCACATGTCAGGCCTCTCCTTCCAAATCAGCAGCCTCGGAGGTCTCCGGGGGCGACATCATGCTGCCCCTTTATTAAGGTTGGGTGCAAAGACGAGGCCAGAGTGCAGATGAGCTGAGCTAGATGTGGACGCTCAGCTGGGCTCCGACAGGCTGACTCCATGTCCGTTGACGTGCGGCGATGCGTGGATCTGACTGGGGAGGGCGCTGTTCTCGGAGGACATCATTGGGGTGGAGGGATCCTGAGGCGAGGAGTCCTGGCTGATCCAGTAGGCTTCACACAGTGGGAGGTCACTCGGCTCACACACACTGTAGCTTACAAGACAACAGGTAAAGCAGGAGACAGCGTCCGGCCCGAAAGAGAAGGGCGAGAAAGCAAGAGAGAAAAGCAAGACAGAAGCAAAGCATTAAGACCTCAGCGGCAGCAGCTGCAGCGAGTCACTGGGATGATGTAGAAGCTACACGTACGGGCAGCCGCTCCATGCTACTCCCTGAGGAGCCTCCTGTCTACACTAGGACCATGCTGCACCCATTACAGCTGCTTACAGCAGCTGTGAGTCACTGGGATGATGTAGAAGCTACACGTACGGGCAGCCGCTACATGCTACTCCCTGAGGAGCCCCCCTGTCTACACTAGGACCATGCTGCCCCCATTACAGCTGTGAGTCACTTGGAATGAAGTAAATAGCTACACGTACCGGGCAGCCTGCACCATGCTACTCCCTGAGGAGCCTCCTTCTACACTAGGACCATGCCAGCCCCCATTACAGCAGCTGTGAGTCACTGGGATGATGTAGAAGCTACACTACGGGCAGCCGCACCATGCTACTACCGAGGAGCCTCTGTCTACACTAGGACCATGCTGCCCCCATTACGCAGCAGCGAGTCAACTGGATATGTAAAGCACACGTATGGGCAGCCGCTCATGCTACTCCCTGAGGACTCCTGACTACACTAGTACCATGCTGCCCCATTACAGCTGTGAGTCCACTGGGATGATGTAAAGCTACACGTACGGGCAGCCGCACCAAGCTACTCGCTCTTCCCTGAAGAGCCCTCCTCTACACTAGGACCATGCTGCCCCATTACACTGTGAGTCACTGGGATGAATTGTAGAAGCTACACGTATGGGCAGCCGCTCCATGCCTACGTGCCCTGAGAGCCTCCTGTCTACACAAGGACCCATGCGCCCCCATTACAAGCAGCGAGTCACTGGGATGATTATAAGCTACACGTACGGCAGCCCGCTCCATGCTACTCCCTGAGAGCTCCTGTCTACACTAGGACCATAGCTGCCCCCATTCCCGCTGTGAGTCACTTGGATGATGTAGAAGCTACACTAACGGGCAGCCGCTCAGTGCTACTCTCCCTGAGAGCCTCCTGTCTACACTAGGACCATGCTGCCCCCATTACAGCTGTGAGTCCACTGGGATTGATGTAGAACTACACGAACGGGCCGCCGCTCCCTGCTAACTTACTCCTGAGAGCCTCCTGTCAACACTAGGACCCATGCTGCCCCCAATACCAGCTGTGAGTCACGGATGATGTAGAAGCTACACGTACGGCAGCCGCTCCATGCTACTGCATACTCCCTGCGGAGCCATCCTGTCCTACACTAGGAACCATGTCAGCAACACCCATTACAGCAGCACGAGTCACTGGGATGAATGTAGAAGCTACACGTACGGGCAGCCGCTCCATGCTACTCCCTGAGGAGCCTCCTGTGTTCTCAAGAACCATGCCTGCAAACCATTACACTGTGAGTCAACTGGGATATGTAGAAGCTACACGTACGGGCAGACCGCTCACAGCTACTCCCTGAGGACTCCTGTCCTACACTAGGACCATTCTGCCCACCCAATTACTGATATGAGTCACTGGGCTGATTTAGAAGCAACACGTACGGGCAGCCGCTCCATGCTACTCTCCCTGAGGTGCCTCCTGTATACTACACTAGGACCATGCGCCCCCATTACAGCTGTGAGTCACTGGAAAGATGTAGAAGCTCACTACGCAGCCGCTCCATCTACTCCCCTGAGAGACCTCCTTTCAACACTAGGACCATGCTTACCCATTACAGCAGCAGGTGAGTCACTGGGATGATGTAGAGGCTACACTACGGCATGCCGCTCCATGCTACTTCCCTGAGGAGCACTCCTGTCTACACTAGAACCATGCTGCCCCATTACAGCTGTGATCACTGGGAATGATGTAGCAGCTAACACGTATGGGCATGCCGCTCCATGGCTACTCCCTGAGGAGCCTCCTGTCTACACTAGACCATGCTGCCCCCCATTACAGCTGGCTGTGAGTCAAACTGGATGATGTTAGAAGCTACAAGTATGGGCAGCCGCTCCATCTACTCCTGAGGAGCCTCCTGTCTAACACCTAGGAGCCAAGCTGCCCCCCCATAACAGCAGCGAGTACACTGGGATGATGTATATGCCTACAATGTACGGGCAGCCGCCCATGCTACTTCCCTGAGGAGCCTCCTGTCTACACAAGGACCATCTGCCCCCATTCCTACAGCAGCTGTGATTCCACTGGGATGATGTAGAAGCTTCACGTAACGGGCAGCCGCTCCATGCTACGCTACCCTGAGGAGCCTCGCTGTCCAACACTAGGGACCATGCTGCCTCCCATTACAGCTGTGAGTCACTACTGGGATGATGAAGAAGCTACAGCGATGGGCAGCCGCTCCAATGCTACTCCCCTGATGAGCCTCCTTCTACACTAGGACCATGGCTTGCTCCCCAATATACAGCTTGAGTCACGGGAATGATGTAAAGCTACACGTATGGGCAGCCGCACCATGCTACTCCCTGAGGAGCCTCCTGTCTACACTAGGACCATGCTGCCCCCCTTACAGCAGCTGTGATAAACTGGGATGATGTAGAACTACACTACGCAGGCCCCGCTCCATGCTACTCACTGCCTGAGGAGCCTCCTGTCTACACTAGGACCATGCTGCCCCCATTACAGCTGTGTGTCACTGGGATTATGTAGAAGCTACTCGTTCGGGCAGCCTCTCCATGCTACTCCCTGAGGAGCCTCCTGTCTACACTAGGACCTGCTGCCCCCGATACAGCTGTGAGTCACTGGGATGATGTAGAAGCTACACGTACGGGCAGCCGCTCCATGCTACTCCCTGAGGAGCCTCCTGTCTACACTAGGACCATGCTGCCCCCATTACAGCTGCAGCGAGTCACTGGGATGATGTAGAAGCTACACGTACGGGCAGCCCGCTCCATTGCTACTGCCCCTGAGAGCCTCCTAGTCTACACTTAGGACCATGCTGCCCCCCCATTACAACAGCGTGAGTCACTGGATGATGTAGAAGCCTACACAGTACGGGCACCGCATCCATGCCTACTCCCAGAGGGAGCCACCTTCTACACTAGGACCATGCTGCCCCCATTACAGCTGTGAGTCACTGGGATGATGTAGAAGCTACACGTTCGGCAGCCGCTCCATGCTACTCCTGAGGAGCCTCCTGTCTACACTAGGACCATGCTGCCCCCATTACAGCTGTGAGTCACTGGGATGATGATGAAGCAACACGTTGGGGCAGCCGCTCCATGCAACTCCCTGAGGAGCCTCATGACAACACTAGGACCATGCTGCCCCCATTACAGCTGTGAGTCACTTGTATGATGTAGAAGCCTACACGTACGGCAGGCCAACCTACCCACATCTTCCTGCTCCCATGCTACTCCCTGAGGAGACTCCTGTCCTACACAAGACCATGCTGCCGCCCATTACAGCTGTGAGTCACTGGATGAGAAAGCTACACTACGGCAGCCGCTCCATGCACTCCCTAGGAGCCTCCTTCTACACTAGACCATGCTGCCCCCATTACAGCAGGGAGTCACTGGGATGATGTAGAAGCTACACGAACGGGCAGCAGCACAGAGCTACTCCCTGAGGAGCCTCCTGTCTACACTAGGACCATGCTGCCCCCATTACAGCAGCGAGTCACTGGGATGATGTAGAAGCTACACGTACGGGCAGCCGCTCCATGCTACTCCCTGAGGAGCCTCCTGTCTACACTAGGACCATGCTGCCCCCATTACAGCTGGTGAAGTCACTAGGATAAGTAGATGCACACGTACGTGCTGCCGCTCCTTGCTACTCCCTGAGACCTCCTGTCTACACTAGGACCATGCTGCCCCCCATTACAGCTGTGAGTCACTGGGATGATGTAGAAGCTACACGTACGGGCAGCCGCTCCATGCTACTCCCAGAGGAGCCTCCTGTCTACACTAGGACCATGCTGCACCCATTACAGCTGTGAGTCACTGGATGATGTAGAAGCTACACGTACGGGCAGCCGCTCCATGCTACTCCCTGAGGAGCCTCCTGACAACGAAAGGACAAAGCTGCCCCCATTATTTCAGCTGAGAGTCACTGGGATGATGTAGAAGCTACACGTACGGGCAGCCGCTCCATGCTACTCCCTGAGGAGCCTCCTGTCTACACTAGGACCATGCTGCCCCCATTACAGCTGTGAGTCACTGGGATGATGTAGAAGCTACACGTACGGGCAGCCGCTCCATGCTACTCCCTGAGGAGCCTCCTGTCTACACTAGGACCATGCTGCCCCCATTACAGCTGTGAGTCACTGGGATGATGTAGAAGCTACACGTACGGGCAGCCGCTCCATGCTACTCCCTGAGGAGCCTCCTGTCTACACTAGGACCATGCTGCCCCCATTACAGCTGTGAGTCACTGGGATGATGTAGAAGCTACACGTATGGGCAGCCGCTCCATGCTACTCCCTGAGGAGCCTCCTGTCTACACAGGACCAATGGCTGCCCCCATTACAGCATCTTGATCACTGGGAATGAAGTAGAAGCTACACTACGGGCAGCCGCACCATGTAATCCCTGAGGATCCTTCCTTCTACACTAGGACCATGCTGCCCCCATTACAGCTGTGATCACGGGATGATTAGAAAGCTACACGTATGGGCAGCCGCTCCATGCTACTCCCTGAGGAGCCTCCTGTCTACACTAGGACCATGCTGCACCCATTACACCTGTGAGTCACTGGGATGATGTAGAAGCTACACGTACGGCAGCCGCACCAAGCTATCCCTGAGGATCCTCCTGTCTACACAGGACCATTGCTGCACCCATTACAAGCTGTGAGTCACTGGGATGAAATGTAGAAGCTACACGTACAGGGGCAGGCCGCTCCATGCTACTCTTACTCCCCTGAGGAGCCTCCTGTCCTACCTAGGACCATGCTGCCCCCCATTACAGCAAGCGAGTCACAGGGCTGATGTAGAAGCTACCGTATGGGCAGCCGCTCCAATGCATACTCCTGAGGAGCCTCCTGTCTACACTAGGGACCAGTGCTGCCCCCATTACAGCTGCAAGCGAGTCCACAGGGATGATGTAGAAGTACACGTACGGGCAGCCGCTCCATGCTACTCCCTGAGGAGCCTCCTGTCTACACTAGGACCATGCTGCCCCCATTACAGCAGCGAGTCACTGGTGATGTAAAGCTACACGTACGGGCAGCCGCTCCAATGCTACTCCCTGAGAGCCTCCTGTCTACACTAGGACCATGCGCCCCCCCCATACACTGTGAGTCACTGGATGATAGTAAAGCTACACGTAACGGGCAGCCGCTCCATGCTACGCGGTGAGGAGCCTCCTGTCTAAACTAGGACCTATGCTGCAAACCCATTACAGCGTGAGACACTGGGATGACTAGAAGCTACAACGTATGGGCAGACCGCTCCATGCTACTCCTGAGGAGGCCTCCTGTCTACACTAGGACCATGCTGCCCCCATTACAGCAGATGCGAGTAACTGGGATGATGTAGAAGCACACGTACGGGCATGCCGACCTTCCATGCCTACTCCCTGAGGAGCCTCCTGTCTACACTAGACCATGCTTGCCCCCCATTACAGCTTTGAGGTCACTGGATGATGTGGAAGCTACACTACGGGCAGACGCTTCCAGCTACTCCCTGAGGAGCCTCCTGTCTACACTAGGACCATGCTGCCCCCATTACAGCTGTGAGTCACTGGGATGATGTAGAAGCTACACGTACGGGCAGCCGCTCCATGCTACTCCCTGAGGAGCCTCCTGTCTACACTAGGACCATGCTGCACCCATTACAGCAGCTGTGAGTCACTGGGATGATGTAGAAGCTACACGTACGGGCAGCCGCCCGATGCTTACTCCCTGAGGAGCTCCTGTCTACACTAGGACCCATGCTGCCCCCATTACAGCTGTGAGTCCACTGGATGATGTAGAACTACACGTACGGGCAGCCGCTCCATGCGACTTCCTGAGGAGCCTCCTGTCAACAACTAGGAACCAGCTGCCCCCATTACAGCAGCTGTGAGTCACTGGGATGATGTAGAAGCTACACGTACGGGCAGCCGCTCCATGCTACTCCCTGAGGAGCCTCCTGTCTACACTAGGACCATGCTGCACCCATTACAGCTGTGAGTCACTGGGATGATGTAGAAGCTACACGTATGGGCAGCCGCTCCATGCTACTCCCTGAGGAGCCTCCTGTCTACACTAGGACCATGCTGCCCCCATTACAGCAGCGAGTCACTGGGATGATGTAGAAGCTACACGTACGGGCAGCCGCTCCATGCTACTCCCTGAGGAGCCTCCTGTCTACACTAGGACCATGCTGCCCCCATTACAGCAGCTGTGAGTCACTGGGATGATGTAGAAGCTACACGTATGGGCAGCCGCTCCATGCTACTCCCTGAGGAGCCTCCTGTCTACACTAGGACCATGCTGCCCCCATTACAGCTGTGAGTCACTGGGATGATGTAGAAGCTACACGTACGGGCAGCCGCTCCATGCTACTCCCTGAGGAGCCTCCTGTCTACACTAGGACCATGCTGCCCCCATTTACACAGCTGGGAGTCACTGGGATGATGTAGAAGCTACACGTACGGGGCAGCCCGCCTGCCCATGCTACTCCCTGAGGAGCCTCCTGTCTACACTAGGACCATGCTGCCCCCATTACAGCTGCAGCGAGTCACTGGGATGATGTAGAAGCTACACGTACGGGCAGCCGCTCCATGCTACTCCCTGAGGAGCCTCCTGTCTACACTAGGACCATGCTGCCCCCATTACAGCTGCAGCGAGTCACTGGATAATGTAGACGCACACGAACGGGCAGCCGCTCCATGCTACTACTCCCTGAGGAGCTCCTGTCTACACTAGGACCATGCTAGCCCCCCTTAACAGCTGTGAGTCACTGGGGATGATGTAGAAGCTACACGTACGGGCACCGCTCCATGC
This sequence comes from Phyllomedusa bahiana, assembly GCA_025379985.1. Taxonomy (NCBI): domain Eukaryota; kingdom Metazoa; phylum Chordata; class Amphibia; order Anura; family Hylidae; genus Phyllomedusa; species Phyllomedusa bahiana. The sequence continues at coordinate 8,280 of JAODAL010039277.1, forward strand.
TAACTCCCTGAGGAGCCTCCTGTCTACACTAGGACCATGCTGCCCCCATTACAGCTGTGAGTCACTGGGATGATGTAGAAGCTACACGTACGGGCAGCCGCTCCATGCTACTCCCTGAGGAGCCTCCTGTCTACACTAGGACCATGCTGCCCCCATTACAGCAGCGAGTCACTGGGATGATGTAGAAGCTACACGTACGGGCAGCCGCTCCATGCTACTCCCTGAGGAGCCTCCTGTCTACACTAGGACCATGCTGCACCCATTACAGCAGCGAGTCACTGGGATGATGTAGAAGCTACACGTACGGGCAGCCGCTCCATGCTACTATCCTGAGGAGTCCTCCTGTCTAACACAAGGACCATGCTGCCCCCATTACAGCAGCAGTCACTGGGATATGTAGAAGCTACACTATGGGCATCCACTCCATGCGTACTCCCAGAGGACCTCCCCTGTCTACACTAGACCATGAGCCCCCATTACAGCTGTGCGTCACTGGATGATGTAGAAGCTACTCGACAGCAGCCCGCTCCCATGCTACTCCCTGGGAGCCTCCTGTCTACACTAGGACCATGCTGCCCCATTAACAGCTGTGAGTCACTGGATGATGTAGAAGCTACACAGTACGGGCAGACGCTCCATTCTACTCACCCTGAGAGCCTCCTGTCTACACTGAGGACCATGCTGCCCCCAATTACAGCTGTGAGTCACTGGGAAGAGATGTAGAACTACACGTAATGGGCAGCCGCTAGATCCATGTACTCCCTGAGGAGCCTCCTGTCTACACTAGGACCATGCTGCACCCATTACAGCTGTGAGTCACTGGGATGATGTAGAAGCTAAACGTACGGGCAGCCGCTCCATGCTACTCCTGGAGGGGCCCCTCCATGTCAACTCTAGGCCACTGCTGCCCCATTACAGCTGTGAGTCACTGGGATGATGTGAAGCTACACGTACGGCAGCCGCACCATGCTACTCCTGAGTAGCCTCCTGTCTACACTAAGGACCATGGGCTGCCCCCTTAACAGCAGCTGTGAGGTCACTGGGATGATGTAAAGCTACACGTACGGGCAGTGGCCGCTCCATGCTACTACTTCCTCCCTGAGGAGCCTCCTGTCTACACTAGGACCAGCTGCCCCCATTACGCTGGAGTCACTGGGATGATGTAGAAGCTACACGACGGGCCGTCCGCTCCATGCTACTCTTACTCCCCCTGAGGAGCCTCCTGTCTACACTAGGACCATGCTGCCCCCCATTACAGCAGCGAGTCACTGGGATGATGTAGAAGCTACACGTACGGGCAGCCGCTCCATGCTACTCCCTGAGGAGCCTCCTGTCTACACTAGGACCATGCTGCCCCCATTACAGCAGCTGTGAGTCACTGGGATGATGTAGAAGCTTACAAAAAACAAAAACGTACGGGCACCCGCTCCATGCTACTCTCCCCTGAGGAGCACTCCTGTCTACACTAGGAACCATGCTGCACCTCATTCCAGCTGTGAGTCACTGGGATGATGTAGAACTACACGAACGGCAGCCGCTCCATGCTACTCCCTGAGGAGCCTGCTGTCTACACTATGACCATGCTGCCCCCTTACAGCTTTCAGTCCACTGGATGAATGTAGAAAGTACACGTACGGGCAGGCCGCTCCAAGCTACCTCCCTGAGGAGCCTCCTGTCCTACACTAGGACCAAGCTGCACCCATTACAGCAGCGAGTCACTGGGATGATGTAGACGCTACAACGAACGGGCAGCCGCTCCAGCTACTATCCCTGAGGACCTCCTGTCTACACTAGGACCATGCCTGCCTCCCCATTCCACACTGTGAGTCACTCGGATGATGTAGAAGCTACACGTACGGGCACCGCACCCAGCACACCCTGAGGATCCTTCCTGTCCTACACTAGGACCATGCTCGCCCTCCCATTACGCACGAGTCCAGGATGATGTAGAAGCTACACGTACGGGCAGCCGCTCCATGCTACTCCCTGAGGAGCCTCCTGTCTACACTAGGACCACATGCTGATGCTGCCCCCCATTACAACCTGTGAAGTCACTGGGATGAAATGTAAAGGCAACACGAGGCAGCCGCTCCATGCTACACCCTGAGACCTCCTGTCTACACTAGGACCAATGCTGCACCCATTTACAGCTGTGGAGTCGACTGGGATGATGTATAAGCTACACGTACGGCAGGCCGCTCCATGCTACTCCCTGAGGAGCCTCCTGTCTACACTAGACCATGCTGCCCCCAGTACAGCTGTGAGTCACTTGGATGATGTAGAAGCTACACGTCCGGGCAGCCGCTCCATGCTACTCCCTGAGGAGCGTCCTGTCTACACTAGGACCATGCTGCCCCCATTACAGCTGCAGCGAGTCACTGGGATGTAGAAGCTACCCGCACGGGCAGCCGCACCATGCTACCCCCTGAGGAGCCTCCTGTCTACACTAGGACCATGCTGCCCCCATTACAGCTGTGAGTCACTGGGATGATGTAGAAGCTACACGTACGGGCAGCCGCTCCATGCTACTTCCCATGCGGAGCCGTCCTGCTACACTAGGACCATGGCTGCACCCATACAGCAGCGATCACTGGATGATGTAGAAGCTACACGTACGGGCAGCCGCTCTCATGCTAATTTACTCCCTGAGCGAGCCTCTGTCTACACTAGACCCATGCTGTGCTGCCCCCATTAACAGCTGTCATCACTGGGATGATTAAAGCTTACACGTACGGGCAGCCGCTCCATGCTACTCTCCCTGAGGAGCCATCCTGTCTACACTAGGACCAGCTGCACACCCATACAGCAGCTGTGGAGTCACTGGGATATGTAGAAGCTACACTACGTGCAGCCGCTCCATGCTACTCCGTGAGGAGCTCCTGTCTACACTAGGACCTGCTGCCCCCATTACAGCTTGTGAGTCACTGGGATTATGTAAAGCTACACGTAACGGGCAGCTGCTCCATGCTACTCCTGGAAGGAGCCTCCTTGTCTACACTAGGACCATGCTGCCCCCCATTACAGCGTGATTCCACTGGGATGATGTAGAAGCTACACGTACGGGCAGCCGCTCCATGCTACTCCCTGAGGAGCCTCCTGTCTACACTAGGACCATGCTGCCCCCATTACAGCTGTGAGTCACTGGGATGATGTAGAAGCTACACGTACGGGCAGCCGCTCCATGCTACTCCCTGAGGAGCCTCCTGTCTACACTAGGACCATGCTGCCCCCATTACAGCTGTGAGTCACTGGGAGATGAGAAGCTAACACTACGGGCCAGCCCTCCATGCTACTCCCCTGAGGAGCATCCTGTCTACACTAGGACCAAAGCAGCCCCATTACAGCTGTGATTCACTGGGATGATGTAGAAGCTACACCGTAACGGGCAGTCCTCTCCATGCTACTCCCTAGGAGCCTCTGTCTACACTAGGACCATGCTGACCGCCATTACAGCTGTGATTCACTGGGATGATGTAGAAGCTACACGTACGGGCAGTGCCGCATCCAGGCTACCCCCTGAGGAGCCTCCCGTCAACACTAGGACCATGCTGCCCCCATTACAGCTGTGAGTCACTGGGATGATGTAGAAGCTACACGTATGGGCAGCCGCTCCATGCTACTCCCTGAGGAGCCTCCTGTCTACACTAGGACCATGCTGCCCCCATTACAGCTGTTGATCCTGGATGATGTAGAAGGCTCACACGAAAGGGCAGCCGCTCCATGCCTACTCCCTGAGGAGCCTCCCTGTTACTACTAGGACCATGCTGCACCCATTACAGCAGCTGTGAGTCACTGGGATGATGTAGAAGCTACAACGTACGGGGCAGCCCGCACCATTATGCTACTACCCTGAGGAGCCTCCAGTCTACACCACGACCATGCTGCCCCCATTTCAGCAGCGAGTCACTGGGATGATGTAGAAGCTACACGTACGGGCAGCCGCTCCATGCTACTTTCCCTGAGAGCTCCTGTCTACACTAGGACCATGCTGCCACCCATTACAGCTGAGAGTCACTGGATGAGTAGAAGCTACACGTACGGCAGCCGCTCCATCGCAACTCCCCTGAGGAGCCTACTCTCAACACTAGGACGCATGCTGCACCCATTACAGCAGCGAGTCACTGGGAAGAGTAAAGCTACACGTACGGGCAGCCCCGCTCCATGCTACCCCTGAGGAGCTCCTGTCTACACTACGACATGCTGCCCCCATTACAGCAAGCTGTGAGTCACTTGGGATGATGTAGAAGCAACACGTACGGGCAGCCCGCTCCATGCTACTCCCTGAGAACTCCTGTCCTACACTAGGACCATGCGGCCCCCATTACAGCAGCTGCGAGTCACTGGGATGAGTGAAGCCTACTACGTACGGCAGCCGCTCCATGCTACTCCCTGAGGAGCCTCCTGTCTGCACTAGGACCATGCTGCCCCCCTTTCAGCTGTGAGTCACTGGGATGATGTAGAAGCTACACACGTACGGGCAGGCCGCTCCATGCTACTTCCTCCCTGAGGAGCCTCCTGTCTACACTAGGACCATGCTGCCCCATTACAGCTGGAGTCACTGGATGATGTAGAAGCTACCACTACGGGCAAGCCGTTCCATCTACTTCCCTGAGGAGCCTCCCCCCCCGTCTACACTAGGACCATGCGCCCCCCATTACAGCTGTGAGCACTGGGGTGGATGTAGAAGCTACACGTAAGGCAAGTCCGCTCCATGCTACTCTCTCCCTGAGGAGCCTCCTGTCTACACTAGGACCATGCTGCCCCCATTACAGCTGTGAGTCACTGGGATGATGTAGAAGCTACACGTACGGGCAGCCGCCCTTGCGACTCCCTGAGGAGCCCCTGTCTACACTATGACATGCAGCACCCATTACAGCTGCAGCGATCCACTAGGATGAGTATCAGCATACAACTACGGGCAGGCCGCTCCATGCTACTTTCATTCCCTTAGGAGCTCCATGTCTACACTAGGGACCATTGCTGCCCCCATTAATCACAGTGAGTCCCTGGGATGATGTAGAAGCAACACGGACGGGCCGCCGCTCCATGCTACGCCCCTGAGGAGCCTCCGTCTACACTAGGACCATGCTGCACCCATTACAGCTGCAGCGAGTCACTGGGATGATGTAGAAGCTACACGTACGGGCAGCCGCTCCATGCTACTCCCTGAGGAGCCTCCGGTCTACACTAGGACTTCACAGCAGGAAGGTGGCCACAGCTATGCTCACACATGCAACATGGGGCCATTCGGCTCACAAGGAGAAGACCTGCTGTGGCTTTGCTGAGGATTTGGGCTGCAAAATGATATGAATTTGAAAAGGTAAAATCTGCAGGAAGTTTCATCTGTGGAATTTAAAGCAGATTTTACCTTTCACAATTAAGTCAATCTTGAAAAATTTGGAGTGAAATCCCAAATCAAACTGCAAACAAATTTTGCACTGAAATCCCCAGCAGCTCTGCCCTGTGTGAACGGTTATAAAAGGTGTCAAGCAGCGAGCCCTGGACACTGCTTGGGGCAGCTCTAACTCTCCCCTGACATGAGCCAAGGTGATCATACAGCCGTCATGGGTTCATGCACAAATCACTTTATTGTTCTGACAGAGACATTAGACCTGAAATATACAGAAGACAATTACAGCCTCCTGGGACTGCAGGATCTCTACAGCTAAGACACTAAACTGCATAGGAGGAGTTTGATACTACAAATATGCACTGAAATCAGATTCCCTTAGCCACAAATAGCTGATACCAGGGAACAATAGATTGCATGCAAAGCACACTGCATGTAAACTGATCTCATTCACTGGATAAACAGATTCACAGGAAATAGAAAAATCTCAAAAAAATACTCTATAAAAAGAACACAAACCAACCATAGAGCCCGTTACCAACAATATGGCTGCTGCAATCCTGAAGGGGACGCACAAATTAACCCTTAACTGCTAGGAACTGGCGACAACCCCATTCTTAACCAAGGCACAGCGGTGACAGGTGCGGCCGCTCAGTCCGACCAAAGCCTATTTATACCTGGAGGAGTAATATTCCTCTTCAAGTTCATAGAGGTCTATGGCAATCTCATCCCGCAGTGAAATCAGCTTCTTGTCACACTCGTCCTGCAGGGCCCGGAGCTGCTGGTTGCGCTGGTCAATGGCCTCGTTCACGGAGGGGAAGTCATTGAGGATGAGATATTGCTTCAAGTCCGACACCAACCTCATCAGCGACTCTCCGGCCCGAACCTGGAATACACGAGGGACAAGTCAGCATCAAAGGCCTCAACCTCTAAGGGGATGATCCCACCGCAATTGTGGGTCCGTGTAGGATCCGAGGATCACATCCAAAAAATGTTGAATTGATCCCTATGCACTGGTGGTTTGGTTCTGGTTGGGTGCCAGGAACCACCCCATACTTTATTTTTGGGGGGCCTGTCCGAAAAACGGTCCACAGACCAATGTAAAAAACATGCTCATTTTCAGATGCGGGTTGGGTCCATTTAAAAGATCCATAACAGCATCAAAAGCGATGTCCCAAAAGAACCCCAAAACGCCGTAACAAACCCTCATAGTAACAGACTGTGCAGCACAAACAGCCTCCCCCAATCCACGTATTAAAACCCTCTATTAACAAGGAGGGGAAAAATTACACACAGATATTACCCCATTTTACAGGGAAACCCCAATACACCCGTATATACCATCTATTATACAGAGGAAACCTCCACTACACAGTATATACCATCTATTATACAGAGGAAACCTCCACTACACAGTATATACCATCTATTATACAGAGGAAACCTCCACTACACAGAATTACCTTCTTTATACGGGAACCTCCCTCAAGTTTCCATTTTTATTCAGAGGAAACCCCCACCACAGTTATCCATCTTTATCGGGGAACCTATACTTTTAAAATTTTAAAGGGGGGGTTCCCAAAAAGTATATTTATTATCGGGAGGGGGCCCTTTAAAATTTTAATAAAACCTCATTTCAAGAGGGGGAAATTTATAAAGGTTAATCTTTTAAGAGGGGGATTTAAGTATATAATTTTATACGAGGGGGGTTATAACCCGTTTTATTACTATTTTAAGGGTTTAAAAAAGTAATGTTTTAATTATTATGGGAAAATCCGTAAAATTTTATTTTTAAGAGGAAATCCTACCAGTATTAATTTTTAAGGGTCCGCTACAAGTTTTTCCTCATTTCAGAGGGGGTCCACTAAACCAGTTTAAAATTTTTCGGGAAAACCCCCAATAACCTTTACTCTTTTTTCGAGGGGTACCAAAGTATATTTATATAAGAGGGGGGCAATCCTATAAATTTTTATTTTTGGGAAAATCCCCCAAGTTTTACCCTTTTATGAGGAAATACTTAAAAAAAAAAAATAAAAACTATTATACGGGGGTCTTGTTTACATCTTTTTAAGGGGAACCCCCACTCCGTTTAATTATTTTAAAGGGGAAACCCCCCTCACGTTAACCAATATTATAAAAACCCTTTTCATTAAAACATCTTTTAAGGGAAAATTTTCACATATATCATTTTATTATCGGGAAACCCCCCCCACACGTTATCCATCTATTTTACGGGAAACCCCCCTAAATAATCCTTATTTTTACAGAGGGAAAATATAAAGTATTAATATTTAAGGGAGGGGTTATCCGTTATCCTCTATTTCAGGGAAAAACTAAAAGTTTAATCTTTTTGGGGGGGGGTCCCATACCAGTTTACCATTTTAATGGGGCCACCCTAAAGTTTAATCATTTTAAAAAGGGAAAAATCCCTTTTTATCCCCTCTATTATACAGAGGAAAACCTCCACTACACAGGGATTTTTCCCAAAATTTTTATACATAGGAAAACCTCCACTAAAATTAACAAAAAAAAAAATTAAAACCAAAAATAAATTTTTACCAGAGGGGGGCCTCCACTACACATTAAAATACCATTATTTACAGAGGAGGGGAACCTAAAATACACAGTATATACCATCTATTATACAGAAGGGGGGGAACCTTAAATACAAAGGGTTTTACCATTTTTTTCGGGGAAAACCCCCACTACACAGTATTTAAATCTATTATTTCAGAGGAACCTTTCCATTCCCTTATTATAAAAAACCCCCTCCTAATAAATTTTTACCGAGGGGAAAACCCCCACTAAAAACCTTATATTTCCATTATTTACAGAGGAAAAACCTCCACTACAAGTATAAACCCTTATTAAAAAACCCCCCTCCTTTCCTTTCCCCCCAAAACCAAAACCCTTTTTCAAAAAAACCCCCTACACCAAAACCAAATATTAAAAAAAACCAACCAAAACCCAAAAACAAAACACCCCCACAAAAAACAAACAAAACCCCCACAAAATTAAACCCCAAAAAAAACCAAAACCCCCAAATACAAAAACCAAACCCCCCCCAAAACCCCCTTTTTAAAAGGGTAAACCCACACCCTTAACCTCATCCCCCCCAAAAAACAAACAAAAAACCCCCCCAAAATTTTCCCTTAAAACCAAAACCCCCAAAAAAAAAAAACAAAAACCCCCACACAAAAATACCCACACCAAAAAACCCCCCACGAAACCCCAAAAACCCCCTACAAAAACCTCTTTTTCTCCCCAACCCAAAAACCTCTTTTAAAGGGGCCCCCCTACCCCAAAACCCCTTATTTAAAAAAACCCTCTCCTTTCCAAAATTTTTATTTATACCGTTTTCATTTCCCCCCCTCAAAAACCCCTCCCCATTTTTCCGGGAGGGGAACCTATACTTACACATATATACCAATTTTATTTTTACAGAGGAAACCTCCACTTTAAAAGTTATAAACCCTCTATTATAAAGAGGAAACCTCCACTACACAGTTTTAACCATCTATTAAAACAGAGGGAAAAACCTTAAATACAAAAGTATTACCATCTATTATACAGAGGAAACCTCCACTACACAGTATATACCATCTATTATACAGAGGAGGGGAACCTCCACTACACAGTATATACCATCTATTATACAGAGGAAACCTCCACTACACAGTATATACCATCTATTATACAGAGGAGGGGAAAACCCCCACTACAAAAGTATATCCATCTATTATACAGAGGAAAACCCTAAAAATAAACCCCTTTTTTATACCAAAATCATGTTTTTATACAAAAGGGGAACCTCCACTACACAGTATATACCATCTATTATACAGAGGAAACCTCCACTACACAGTATATACCATCTATTATACAGAGGAAACCTCCACTACACAGTATATACCATCTATTATACAGAGGAAACCTCCACTACACAGTATAAAAAACCATCTATTTTTACAGGGAAAACCCCCACTACACATAAAATACCCTCTTTATACAGAGGAAACCCCCACTACACAGTAATACCATCTATTTTACAGAGGAAGACCTTTCCCTTTCACAGTTAAAAACCATCTTTATACAGGGAAACCTCCACTACACAAATAATTTTACCATCTATTATACAGGGAAACCTCCATCACAGTAAAATACCATTTTTTTACAGAGGAAAAACCCCCATTTCACAATTTATACCAAACATTATACAGAGGAAACCTTCCCCACCAGGATATACCATCTATTTTACAGAGGAAACCCCCACTACCCCAGTAAAATAAACCCTTATTTTTACAGAGGGGAAAACCCCCACTACACAGAAAATTTCCCCTCTATTATACAGAGGAAAAACCCCCACTACAAAAGTATTTACCCAATATTATACAAGGAACCTCCATTTCACAGTTTAAATTTTTTAAAAAAACCCCTCCCTTTAATTTTTATACAGAGGAAACCTCCCACTTAACAAAAAAAAATAAAAATAAAACCCTCTATTATACAGAGGAAACCCCCACTACCCCCAGTATATACCCCTTTTATTTATACAGAGGAAAAACCCCCCTACACAGTATATTCCATCTATTATACAAAAAGGAAAACCCCCACTACACAGTATTTACCATCTATTTAAAAGAGGAAACCTCCACTACCAAAAAATTTTAAAAAAACCCCCCTCCTATTATACAAAAAAGGAAACCCTCCAAAATTAACAAAAAGTATTTAAACCCTCTTTAAAAAATAAAAATATAAAAAATAAAAATTTCATTTTTTGTAAAATTCCCCATTTTTTACTTACCGTAGAATTTTTTTCTCCCTGATTCATTTGGGGGGACCGGCAAACCCTTGGGTTTTAGGCCCCCTTTCCCCTAGGAGGGTTTTTACATAGGCAGGACCAAAAAAGTGTTTGGGGTCTGCCGAAATGGACCTATCCCTCCTGCTGACGCCAGGCTAATCAGTTGAGACAAAAGCTTTAGTAAAGTAGATAAACCACCGTCCAATTCCGAGGAGAGAACACCAGATGGGAATCAGAAAAAGATGATAATACAAAGAGGGGAAAGGGAACCCGCCCCCCCAAAGAATCAGAAAAGGGGAATAAGGAAATTTTTTTAAATTTCTGTAAAACCCAAATTTTACACAAAATAATTGGGGGACACAGCACCTTGGATGTCCACAAGCAGTCCAAAAGGTTGGGTAAAAAATATGAAGATACTATTTGCAGTGATGAGATGCAGTTACCACTCCGCTGCCTGAAGTACCTTTTGGCCAAGGGGTTTTCGTTAAATCCCTGGCGAAGGAATAGGTAGAAGTTTGTAAAAGAAAATATATGAACCGACGCCCAGGTCGCAACCTTACAAACCTAAGAAGCCGAAGCAGGAGGCCACAGAAACCAAGAACGCCGACCGCTAGAGTGGAACAAACGGTGCCTTAGAATGGGAGAGGACACCTCCTGGACAATAGACTTCCAAGATTGCAGACTGAATCCTGTTGAGAATGGTGACCTACAGGCCATCCGCGATCTCTACGGCGGACCCCCTGGAACAAACCAAAATGGGGATTGGAATTCACTGAACCCATCAGTGGCCGGTTGAAGAAGATCTGACGGCCGCTGACAAACGTCTCAACAAACAATAGGAGGACCCCCTCCTGATGATGTAAGGAGAGGGCGAACCCCTGTCCTCATTAAGGTGGCCTAGAATACCACCTGAGGAAAAGAACTACTACAGCATTCAAACAAGACTCAAGATCCATTGCTGGATCAAGCTACGATCAGGTGGAGCGGAACAAGCAAAAGAAGTCTTGTCCCGAGGACAGGGAGCCCAGGTGTGTGACAACGCCCGAAGGTAGAAATCTGACCCTCCACGGAGACCATGGAAAAACTCCAGACCTGCTTGAAGGACAGTACTTGCGTGGTAGACAAAACGCCCACCGCTGACCACCAAGTTGAGAAGGATTTTCGGTATGAAAGCAAATGAGCAGGTGGCGTCGGCCTGAATTTGGGCCCACAGGACCCGGCGTGAGTGACGACATTTGGCCCATCTCCATGCCGAAAAGACAAAGCTGAGGCAAATGCATGAAAAGCTTGCATCTTCTCGCTCTAGTTCATGGAACCCTGGAAAAAGAGGAAGGGAACTTTTAAAGGGGGACCGCGCAAAATTTAAAAAAAAACTAGGCGTCCATAGGCCAAGCCAACCCGAAAGGAACCTGAATTCCAAATAAGGGGCGATAATGGAGGGGGTACAACAGTCAGCCTAAGGGTCCTTTCTCCACCAGCCTAGAATCCCTCCCCCCTCTCTCCCCGAAGGGTTTGCCAAGTCCCCCGAGGGTGGGGGGACAATAACCCCGAAAAATTTGCCCCCCCCTGCCCCCGGGGGGAAAATACCCCCGGGCTGAACAAGAACCCGGGTTTAAACCCCCGGGGGATGGAGGGGGAAAACCTTTTTCCCCAGAAATAGGCAGTAAACCCCGCCCGAACAAAAGGAAGGGGCCATCCCGGCAACAAATCCCCCGGGGGACGGAAAAGCTTGGGTGGTGTGCCAAGGACCATGCTCAAGTGCCACCTGGAAAGGCCATGGACTAGGACGACCTAAATATAATTGAACCTGCTAAGGCAGTCAGGCATGAGCGATACCAGGACCAGGTGAGCCCTGAGAAAGCAGACCCCGGAAGAATGGAGGACGGCCGCCAACAAAAGGCTGTGACCCCCGGTGCACATGATACTGGGCATATACACGTGAGAGGCAGCTGAGATGCCAAAACTTAAGTGCATAAAGAGTCCTTTTAGATCGTCTTCGGGCTCTGCGGCATCCCCTCTTCAGTACCACGCACACGGAGGTGGGGCTACCGGCATAGAATGAACCACGGAGGCAGTAAGTGGGGATGGGTGAGCTACGCAAGGAAGCTCAGCCAGCTAAAAACCCGACTGGTTTTCTCACCCCCTCGTTGGGGAGGAGAATCAATGTCACTGTGCAACCAAGCTTTGATGAACCCCGTAACAGGCGAGAGCTGGGGGCTCCATCACCGCCTAACAGGCGAGAGCTGGGGCTCCTCATCACCGCCCTAAAACAGGCGAGAGCTGGGGGCTCCACACCGCCTAAAGCGAGACTGGGCTCCATCACCGCCTACGGCGGAGCTGGGGGCTCCATCACCGCCTAACAGGCGAGAGCTGGGGGCTCCATCACCGCCTAACAGGCGAGAGCTGGGGGCTCCATCACCGCCTAACAGGCGAGAGCTGGGGGCTCCATCACCGCCTAACAGGCGAGAGCTGGGTGCTCCATCACCGCCATTTGCTGTGCTTAACAAAACCTCCATTGAGAGACTAAGACATCCTCAACGCATGAAGGGAGTCTGACCGCCCATATAAGTTCTAGCACAACTGTCACCTTTACATCATCCCTTTTCTGGCCCAAGCCAGAGTTAGAGGGGGGTTCCCACAAAAAAAAAAAAAGGCTGTATCCAGGCCTGGAACTTCCCTGTCCGTCCCCCATCTGTCCGGCCAGAGCGCAGGTGACATTTGAGGAAGAGGAAACTCTAGTCCTCTCATGCAACTCTCCGGACGGGAAGTGCCTGGCGCTCTGGGAGGTGCTAGACTGGCATTAAGACAAAAGCAGCAGGGTTTTTCTTTTTCCTTTTATTCTTTTTCCTAGCCTGGACGTGCAGTACCACAGCGAAAAGTGCCATGGTATCGCAATGGTTGCCCAGAACCAAGGGGAAATGTGCTCCCCAGCCCTGCAAGGCTCCTGACGCTGGGACAACCACCACTGGGGGCCACAAGAAAACAGAATACATGAGGCCCTCCAACTCAAGAAAAAAAAAACCAAATACCCCCAAATGGAGGGAGGCGGGGTACTCACCAATCCGAAGTCTTCGGACGTTGTGGCTTCACAACCGGAGTCAGCGGTTTTGGGGACAGGTGAGCAGTGCAAAGGAAGATCAGCCAACTAGAGAACTGACTAGTTTCTTGACGCCCTCAGAGGGGACAACATCACTACGCAGCCACACTTTGACTACTCCCAACAGGTGAGAGCTACGAGCTCGATCACCACCTGAAAGAACAAAGAAATAAATCAAACAAACATAAAAATGCAGCCGTGTCTGCCCCCTACAGACACCAGGCCTCACTCAGGAAGAGGGATATAGTCCTTCAGGCATAGCCAACACGTTTGGTCCCACCTAGTGTCAATCCTTCTAGGACAAGGTCCTATAGCCAAGCTGCTGTGTCCCCCAATGATACTGACGTGAAATGAACATTACAGGGGTTGTTCAGTTCCTAACAAAAGTTATCAGTGACCTGCAGGTGCCCCATAAAATATAAAAGCTCATCTCCGCTTTCCTCTGATCCTCGGCTCCAGCGCTCTGTCCCCCCAGTCTTCTGTTTACAGTCTTCTACTTTGAATGGGGACGTCAGCACTGCAGTCACTGATTGGCTGCAGTGGTCACGTGTTAACTATATCACCGCTCTGAATGGTGATGTAAGCAGAGGCCCGACCAATCAGCGGCAGCAGTGGTGATGTAAGCAGAGGCCCGACCAATCAGTGGCAGCAGTGGTGATGTAAGCAGAGGTCTGACCAATTAGCTGCGGCAGTGGTGATGTAAGCAGAGGCCCAGCCAATCAGCGGCAGCAGTGGTGATGTAAGCAGAGGTCTGACCAATCAGCGGCAGCAGTGGTGATGTAAGCAGAGGCCCGACCAATCAGCGGCAGCAGTGGTGATGTAAGCAGAGGGATCTGGATACAAGTCGACTGCGGCAGTGGTGATGTAAGCAGAGGTCTGACCAATCAGCTGCGGCAGTGGTGATGTAAGCAGAGGTCTGACCAATCAGCTGCGGCAGTGGTGATGTAAGCAGAGGCCCAGCCAATCAGCGGCAGCAGTGGTGATGTAAGCAGAGGTCTGACCAATCAGCTGCGGCAGTGGTGATGTAAGCAGAGGCCCGACCAATCAGCTGCGGCAGTGGTGATGTAAGCAGAGGCCCAGCCAATCAGTGGCAGCAGTGAAGATGTAAGCCATCGAGCAGCTGACCAGATTGATAGAATGTAGAGACTGTGCGAAAGAAGAACGAGAGATGAACTGGACAATTACTGCCATTGGGATGAAGCAGAGGCCCCCCAAATCAGTGGCTGCAGTAAAGATGTAAGCAGGGCCCAGCCAATCAGGGGCAGCAGTGGTGATTAAGCAGAGGTCGCCAATCACTGCGGCAGGGGTGATTAAGCAGGGGCCCACCAATCAGCGGCACATTTTGATGTAAGCAGAGGTCTACCAATCACGCGGCAGTTGTGATGAAAGAGGGGCCCCCCACCAATTAGCTGCGGCAGTGGGATGAAGCAGACCCCAGCCAACCCACGGCAGCATTTTGGTGATGTAACAGAGGCCCCGACCAATCAGCGGGCAGTGGTGATGTAAGCAGAGGCCCAGCCAATTAGTGGCAGCAGTGAAGATGTAAGCCACTCAGCAGCTGCAGAGTTGATAGAAGTAGAAGACTGTGAACAGAAGAACGGAGAGATGAACTGGACAACTCCTTCAATGGTCAAAGAAACACCTGAAGTCCTTTTTAAAGACAAAACATTGATCAGAAATCTCGGACAGATGGAGGGCACAGGACGTCGACCCGACATGGAGAACATGGGAACTCACTCTTATACCTACTATGTTAGCTGAGCGGACGTGCATCTCGTAGTTGTCCTGCTCCCCTTGGGTTGAACGGCTAACTTGATGTTCTTCTTCGATCTGACCAAAAATAGGGACGAAAAAAAGAAAAAATGAGATGCCCATGGATATTAAACTAAAAAGTGTATTCACTAATTATAAACACACAGAGCAGTACTTAATGACAGCAGCATCTCTTCCCCCTTTCCTCCTGCTGCACCATCCCCCCTAACAGCCCATGATGCCCACAACAACATCTCAAATGTAGTAAAGTGCAGGAGTTGTCATAGACGTAGCTTAATAGTGACTGTGGCTTCTACAGTGGGAAAGAGAAGAAAGAAGTAGAGTGCAGCTCCCCGGAGCATTGCTCCCTGGTGGACAGCGGCCGGAGCATGCGTATGATATGCCTGTGTCCCTGCAATACAAACGGTGCACGATGGAGAGGTTTCATCGCTACTCACAAATGCCAACCAAACTGCAAACTCGAGGCCACACATTGTGGTCGCCATATGAAGCTCTGATTCATCGTCACTCGTGCAAGGACACTTCTAGCTGCTAAGAATCCAGAGTCACATGACTTACAAGATGTCGGTGCTGCATGGCTGAAGATGTGTAGATACCCCCCTGTCCCTTACTCCCCGTGTGGTAGCTACATCTAACCCCAACCTGCAAAGGGAGCTCCCCTTACTTCCACAGTACATGTGGGATTGGGAGGATCTGGGTGTCAAACATTGCTCTGAGGGTGGTTAGGGCTGCAGAGTCGGAGTCAAATTTAGTGGAGTCAAATCTAAGCTCTCAGTGGAGAGGATAGTGCACTTTCTGTACATGCTCAGTAGTGAAGCTCCTCCACCACAGATCCGAGGAGGAAGGTGCTGGGAAGGAATGGCTGCACTCATCTCAGAAATGCTGAACAGTGAGGGAACAGGAAAACTGGATTAAAGGTGTTGTCTCACCAGGCAGTTTCAGAGCCAAAAGCAGCTTTCCTTTATGCATCGTGTCTCTTCCTGGTCAGGCTGTGGGTGGTTCTATGGCAGTGATTGAAAATCACTCTCTTTCAAAAAGGGCGGGAAACTTTTAATAAGTGTGCAGAATCAAGTAAGCGCATGTTCTCTCTGTATGCTTTAGTTTGCTTTTCCTCTGAGCACACATTTGGAGAGGTCAGCTGATACACAGATATAGAAGCCAAGCCTTCATGTTATCTAGACGTTTCACTTTCTAGCCTGTGAAGCACTAAGATGTGAAACACTTGGGGTACGTCCCCACGGCCCTGGTTTTTAGTCAGATTTACAGACCGCTTTCGGATTTGAAGCCCGTCTATAAACAGAGCGTCAACCCTTTAGATTGATTTAAATAGAAAATCCGTGCAGTAGTTCAGCCTGCACTGATTTTCCGCCAGACGGTTTTTACACCTCCGGTGTTAACATAAAACTTAGAACATGTTCATTCTTCCGCCCGTTCTTTGGGCAAAACATGAACATGTGGGTGTGAAGGGGGACAGGTGAATCCGCACACAAAAGCCGCCCCCCTGCGCGCCAAAAAAACAACACAATAGATTTCGGATAATCCAACCGGTATTTTGTTATTGCCGTTACCGTGCCCTTTGGGTTGTCCCACGGCAGCGTTTCGTCAATTTTCAGACAGGTTTCGGATATAAAAACTGTCTGTAAATCCTCCTCATAGACCAATAGAAAAACCTGGCTGCAGTTCACAGTCAGATTTTCAATGGAAACTCGACTGTCTAAACCCCAGGGTCAAACGCCCCCCCCAGCGTTGGGAAAATACAACTCCCATCATGCATTTGTAAATCTATAACCGGGGGCATGATGGGGGGTTGTAGTTCCCACAGCTGGGGGGCGCAGTTTGAACTCCGGTCTAAAAAAATTTTGAAAAATTTTTGTTTTTTCCCCCCCCCGGTTTTGAGGGGGGGAACATGAACTGTTCAATACAAAGGGGGGCGGCTGAATCCGTGGCCAGAAAACGTCCCCCGACCATTAGTTTGTCTATGCCGTTTGAGCGCACCCTTAGTGAGCTGTACCCAGAGAAAAGTCTGACAGTGTAAAGCCGTTTAATAACATATATTACTAACATTTGTCATGACGTAGCTGCACCATGGATTTATGCAAAGTTCATTTTATTTCTATCCAAAATTATACACGATTCCCTCTTCTTCCACAAATTACAATATACCTTTTTTTATAGGACAAAATTATTTTAAGAATTTATGGATTACAAAATGTCTAAGAAGCTCCCTATACACTCAGCTGAATTTGAGTATTTCATAGTAACTCAAGATAACACAATCTTTTTGTGTCAGTGTAAGACAAGTGACCCGGATGAAAAGAAACGCTGTGAGGTCCTGATCCGTGAGACAAACGCTCCTACGGGAGCTGCTACAAAGACATTTATAAGTCTCCAAAGCCGTGAGAAGGATCAAAGTGACACCAAGAAACCAATGGCCAGCACCTCCTGCCAGGCAAAACGGAGGCAAGAGCGCCTCAGTGACCGGAGCAAGGACAGCAGATAAACAGACGCTCCCGGAGCTTGTGGCGGAGGACATGACCACCATCGTCACAACAAGCTCCTACAGCTCTGGAGCAATGGCCGCCGCACACCTGGGGTTTCTCTGGAAAGAGAAATTATTAGTGATTAAAGAAGCCCGAAAAGGGGATGTGTGAGAAACCAAAAAGAGAGGAACATACAGTAGTAGAGATGAGCACAATCCAGGCTGTGAGCTCGGCCCAGCCGCTGTTATATCGCACAGAATCGCCGCCTCTCTCTCCTCACTGGGCAGAGCGCGCTCTCTGAAAGCTACATGTCCCACAACAGCCGCTCCCAGCAGCTGATCTGTAGACTTTCTGGACCACACCACAATATAAGTCTGGGCGAGCCCCAACTCCCATACCCCTACCCCGCGTCCCCATCCCACAAGCCTCTCGGGCCGAGCGCCGCACATGCCCAGCGACGCCTCTCGGGACGAGCGCCGCACATGCCCAGCGACGCCTCTCGGGCCGAGCGCCGCACATGCCCAGTGACGCCTCTCCCAGGACTCCGTACCCCGGGCCCGCACACGCCCGCGACCTCTGGGCCGAGCGCCGCAAAGCCCAGGGCGCCTCTCGGCGAGCGCCAGCCCTCGGCCACGCGCCATGAGTGACGCCTCTCGGGCCGAGCGCCGCACATGCCCAGTGACGCCTCTCGGGCCGAGTGCCGCACATGCCCAGAGACGCCTCTCGGGCCGAGCGCCGCACATGCACAGTGACGCCTCGAGGGCCGAGAGCCGCACAGGCCCGGTGACGCCTCTAGGGGCGAGCGCCGCACATGCCCAGGGCGGCGCCAGCCGCCCTGACGCCCCGGGCCCGCCACCATGCCAGGACGCCCCTCCGGGCCGAGCGACGCACCCAGGGCCCCAGCCGTGATGCCTCTCGGGCCGAGCGCCGCACATGCCCAGCGACGCCTCTCGGGACGAGCGCCGCACATGCCCAGCGACGCCTCTCGGGACGAGCGCCGCACATGCCCAGTGACGCCTCTCGGGACGAGCGCCGCACATGCCCAGTGACGCCTCTCGGGCCGAGCGCCGCACATGCCCACGACGCCTCTCGGGACGAGCGCCGCAACCCCTGGCCCGGACGCCACTGGGCCCGGGAAACGCCGCACATGCCCAGTGACGCCTCTCGGGCCGAGCGCCGCACATGCCCAGTGATGCCAGTCACCATAACCAGGAGGTAAATCAGAGTCTGTCCTACTTCCTGTAGGACAGGATTCTGCACAGGAAGGAGCCTGGTGGCCAGAATTTTCTACTTCTGAAGTTATTTAGGATTTTTTTCATTAAGACATGTAGTTTATCTATTTAGTTTTCTTCTTTTCCCGATGAACCCCTTTAAAGTGAATCTGTCGCCAATTTTTGTTTTTACTTGTTAAATCAAGACCCTGATCCATATTCTGTTCTGTTTTTATTTTCCGATTGCAGATTTCTCAATTCAGTTGTCTAGATATGATCGTGGGGACAGCATTGTCGGCTGCACAGCTTTTAACCGCATTCAGAGAGATACTTTACAGGAGATTCATGCACACAGGAGCCTTAAGACTGACTCAGTCCCATTGACTTCTATAGGAGAGTGCTGTGGGCATGCTCTGTGAGCTGGGAAGCAGTCAGTGAGCAGGGAGGGGGCGCTGTTACATCTATAATTGTTAATGGTGGAACCTGTGGTATCTATACACCTTGGTGCCCTCCTTTCCAGTGTAAACACCCGCTTGTGCTGACATCAGCAAACACTGAAAATCTCTCCCACTCCCAGAACAGGAAGTGTCATCAAACCACGACCACTTGGCCAAAGTGAAAACTCAGTGACTTCTAAAAAGTATTAAAGTTTAACCGGAAAGAAAAAAAATAAAAAATTTCTTAAAAAAATGTACTAAATAAAAATATGCTACACATAAATAGATAAGTCATTTTTTATGACACTTTCCCTTTAAGCAAAAGGACAATCTTATTTAGACTCACAAGCGTTATGTATCTTAGCATGGACGCCTGCACCCCTCACAGAGGGACGGTTTTGCCTTCAATGTTCGATTTGTTTGTGACAACAAAGAAATTGTTCCCAAGACGCTGGCAGCAAATAGGAAAGCTCATGACAGACCGCTACGCTTCTGGGGTCCTCCAGGAAACGAGTTCCTCTGTCACAAGATCAAGGGAGAAACTCCGCACAGGTTCTTGCTGTTGTGACGATGCTTCCAACATAAGTACAAAGAAATGGATGAGTAAGGAAGGTGAACAACAGCTCGAAAACTTCAGAGCCCGCGTGTGGGAGACGGAAGCCGCAGATATTACCACAGAGGACAGTCACAATGAGAAAAATTTAGAATATAGAATCTCGTTGAAGCTAGTCTTGAAAACCTCACACACACTAGGTCGTACACGCCTGCGCGAGTGTCCCTGCAGCGCATTGCCCGCCGCTATAAAGAACCGGCTGCGCGGGCACCTGCTGAGCCTCTGATCGCAAGGGCTGTCTTATTGCCCGCCAGGACCCGCTGAAAATTGGCATTCCACCTTGAAAAAGAACGACGCTGCGATAGCCCGGCGCACAGTAGATCAGAACCATCGTGGGCTGGACACGTAGCTATAGCGTGACTGAGCTGAAATCCTTACAGTCATGGCCAATCCTCACGTGACACAAAATGGACACAAGTGGCTGAATTAGAAATTTGCTTCATCGCCCATTTACAGTGACTAAAAATGACGAGCAAAGGGTTCAACTCCTGGACTTCTCATAAAAGAGTGGAAGAACTTGTCCCAAAGAGGAGGTTTAATCGCAGATGGCATTGCTGCATCAATGAAATGGAGAAAGACCGTGCTATCCGAAAATACAAGTCTTCTGGCAGCTGCTTATGTGGACCCAGCTCATCGTATAAAGAAAAAGGACGGAGGAAGCAGTTAGGAGGAGTAAGAGGAGTCATTGGGTGCGGCCGCTGCTTCAGATCTTCAGCCTCATCACATGAGGAGGGTCACTGATGCCCTGGAGCAAAGCGTCACCGCAGGAGGAGACCCCACAGCAACAGAGCGAGAAGATGAAGCCTCATCAGAAATGACTGTGCCTGAGGCGACTCCTCTATACCCGGAGATTGGGAGATGATGGTGCCCTGTGGTCACAGCTTTGCCCCCAAGTTAGCTCGTAAGAGGCCCGCTTCGTCTAGCACCTTGCAAAATAATGAGAGATCAAATGTGAGGTCGCCATGCAAGATCTGATGGAGGCGATACTATTACCTCAGAACAAATCCACAGAACGCCAACCGAATGTTATTCAGACGGTTTTGTTGAAATGCTTTTCCACTTCCATTCTGCAAGCGTTTTGTGTGGTATTTACAATTATTGAAGTTTCTTTTGTGTTCTAGAAGTCATAACCATTAAATATATTTTATGTTCTACCTAAGTAGCTTGATTTTTGTATCATAAGGTGAGAAAAAGCCTGATGTGACCATATTACTTCTATCACTGAGACATGCGGCAAGTTTGAGGGAGCGAGAGTTAGGGAAATTGAGGAGTCAGAGCCTTACCGACTCCACAGCCCAGGACACAAGCTGTTCAGGACCGGGTCCGCATGCAACGCCCGTAAAATATCGTCCCCTACCCTAATTACTAGTGTTCCTATCAGTGCACTATATTACTGCGGAAGTGACCACAAGCCCTCCGTCCCCCCCACCACAGCAGACGCAGCGGTTCTAGCACTACAGGCGCGGACGCACAACCCTGTACCCGGGCAGACTTGATGATCTCAGTAAAGTTGTCCATGATGGATTTGATGTCGTCCTTTAGCCTCTTGTTGTAGGACTGCAGCAGCGTCTCCTTGCTCTGGGGTAGGACTCTCTGCTGCGCCATCACCTCACCTTACTGAAAGGAAAGCAGGCAGCACATTAACTCCTGTCCATCATCAAAGTAAAAGACATCTCCCCGGACACCCCCTCAGCTCGCCCCATGACACCCCCGCGCCCTCCACCTCGGACACCCCCGAGGCTTCTGCAACCAATCCTCTACACCCCCCGCCCCCGCTCCCGCCCCTCCATGACACCCCCCACCCCTCGACGCCCAGACACACCCCCCTGCTCACACCGGACACCCCCCCTGCTCACACCGGACAACTCCCCCCCCCCCCCCCCCAGCCCTCCTCCCTGCTCACACCAGACACCCCCCCTGCTCACACCGGACACCCCCCGGCCCTCCCCGGACACCCCCCCCTGCTCACACCAGACACCCCCCCTGCTCACACCGGACACACCCCCCCTGCTCACACCGGACACACCCCCCCTGCTCACACCGGACACCCCCCCCTGCCCTAATCCCCAGAACACCCCCGCTCACAACACACCGACACCCCCCATGCTACAACACGGACACCTCCCCCTTGCCCTCTCCTCCCTGCCCACCCAACCGGACAATGCCAACCGCCGGACACCCCCCCTGCTCACACCGACACCCCCCACTGCCCTCCCCGGACACCCACAGCCTCACGAGCCGGACACCCCCACTGCTCACAAACGGACACCACCCCCCCCTGCCCTCCCGTCACACCCCCGCTGCTCGACACCGGACACCCCCCCTGCTCTCACCAGACACCCCCCCTGGCCTCTCACCCCCTGCCTCACATAAAGCTTCCACCGGACACCCCCACCCCGCCCTCATCCCAGACACCCCCCCCCCCCCCCCCCCCCCGGACACCCCACTCTGCTCACCGAACACCCAGACACCCCTCCCTGCTCACCAACCCAGCCATCAACTCCCGACAACCCCGCCTAGCACACGACCCATACACCCCCCTGCTTGCACACCGACAATCCCCTCCTGCCCTCCCCCTGCTCACACCGTGACATCCACCCCTGCCCTCCCCGGACACCCCCCTTCTCACACCAGACTCCCCCCCTGCTCACACCGGACACCCCCCCTGCTCACACCGGACACCCCCCCTGCTCACACCAGACACCCCCCCTGCTCACACCGGACACCCCCCCCCTGCTCACACCGGACACCCCCCCTGCTCCTCCCCCCTGCTTCAACACCGGAACACCCCCCTACCCCTCCCTCTCCCCAAACACACCACCCCTGCTCACACCGGACACCCCCCCCCGCCCTCCCCCCTGCTCACACCGGACACCCCCCCTGCTCACACCGGACACCCCCCCCCTGCTCACACCGGACACCCCCCGCTCGCCCCAGACACCCCCCCCTGCCCTCCCCGGACACCCTCCTGCCCTCCCCGGACACCCCCCCTGAGCATCACAGATAACAACCCTCAACCGGACACCCCCAGCTCATCACCAACACCTGTCCCCCCCCTGCCCTCCCCCCCTGCTCACACCGGACACCCCCCCGCCCTCCCCGGACATCCCCCTGCTCACACCGGACACCTTCACCCCACCCTCAACCCCCCTGCTCACTACCGGACACTCGCACAGCCCCCTCCTGCTCACGGACCGGACACCCCCCCCTGCATTCCACAATCCACCGGACACCCCCCGCTACAAACGCCCCAGGACCCACCCCTGCTCACCGACCGACACCACCCCTCGCCCTCCCCCTGCTCACGGAAACCGGAACCCCCCCCCTGGCTGCCTCCCCCCCTGCTCCACACCGGCACACCCCCCCCAGCCCTCCCCCCCCCCCCTGCTCACACCGGACACCCCCCCTGCTCACAACAACACGACAAACCCCCCCCCTCAGACTTCCACTCTTGGACACCCCACACAGCGCTCGGCGCCCAGAACACCCCCCCTGCACACAACCCAATACGACCGGACACCCCCCCTGCGCCTCACCCCCCTGCCACGAACCGGACAACCCCCCTGCCCTCACCTCCGACATACCCTCCGGCCCTCAACCCGACAACCCTCCCTCCTTCCCCACACCTCCCCCATTGCTCACAGACCCCGGACACCCCCCCTGCCTCCTCTCTCCCGGACACCCCACCTGCTCACCACCGGGACACCCCCCTGCCCCTCCCGACACCCCCCCTGCCTCACACCGGACACCTCCCCTTGCTCAACACAGAACACCCCCCCCCGCCCTCCCCCCTGCCTCACACCCCGGACACCCCCTTCACTCCCCTGACACCCTCCCTGCACCTTCCCCGGACACCCTCCGCCTCCCGGACATCCCCCCTGCTCACTCCCGTTACACTCCCTCCTGCCCTCTCCCGGACACCCTCCTGCCCTCCGCCCGGACACGCCCCTGCCCCTCCCCTGGACACCCGACCCCCCTGCTCACTCCGGACACCCAACCCCCCCCCCTCCCCGACACACCTCCCTGAACTTGCCCTCCCCGACACCCCCCTGGCCCCACACTCGGGACCACCCGCCCTGGCCCCCCCCCCTCCGCCGACACCCTCCTACCCTCCCCCCAGGACACCCCATGCGGCCCTCCTCACCCGGGACACCCAGCACGCACACCCCTGCTCACACCGGACACCTCCCCCGTCCCTCCCCCCTGACTCACCACCGACACCCCCACCATCCCCGGACACCCTCCTGCCCTCCCCGGACACCCCCCCCCTGCTCACACACCAACACCAAGGACACCGCCCTAGCCCTCCCCCTGCTCACACCGGACACCCCCCTGCCCTCCCCGGACACCCCCTGCTCCACACCGGACACATCCCCCTGCCCTGCCCTCCCCGGACACCCCCCCCGTGGCACACACCGCGGAGCCAGACACCCCCAGCCCTACCCCCCTGCTCACACCAGACACCCCCTGCCCTCCCCCTGCTCACAACCGACCACCCCCGCCGGCCCCCCCCCTGCACACACCGCGGACACCCCCGACCCCACCACCGCCCTCTACCCCAGCTCACTACGCGGACAAACCCCTGCCCTCCCGGACACCCTCCTGCCCCCCTACACCCCCCACCCTGCTCCACGACCCAGACACCCCCTGCCCTCCCCGGGACACACCCCCTCCCTGCTCACACCGACACCCCCACTCCCGTCCCCCTCTCCCCCTGCTCACGTAGCCGGGAACGCACCCTTCCCTCACCCGGGAAAAAACCCAACCCTCCTGCACTCTACCCCGGACTACCCCCCTGCTCACACCCGACACCCCCCCTGCTCACACCGGACACCCCCCCCTGCTCACACCAGACACCCCCGCCCGCCCCGCCTCTGCCCCCCGCTCACCCACCCTGGCTACACCCCCTGCCCTCTCCCGGACACGAACCCCCTCGCTCACACCGACACCCCCCTGCTCACACCCGACCGCCCCTCTGCTCACAATCCCTGACACCCCTCCCTGCTCACTCCCGGACCACTCCCCCCTGCTTCACACCACCACAAGCCCAGACACCCCCTGTAACCCCTGCCCCCCCGGACACCCCCCTGTCTCACAACCTCGGACACCCCCCTGCCCCCCCGGACACCCCCTGCCCTCAACCCGGACACACCCCTCTGCCCCTCCCCGGACAGCCCCTCCTGCTCACAACGAACCGATCCCCCACACCCCTGCCCTCGCCCCATCTCACTAAACCGACACCCCCTGCACCTCTACCGGACACTCCTCCATGGCCCTCTTCCGTACACGCCCATCCGCCCTCACCCGGACACCCCCCCTGCCCTCCCTCGGACACCCCGCCCTTCTCACATCAACCGGCACAACCCTCCGCCTGCTCATCACCGGCACACACCCCCCCTGCCCTCCCCCCTGCTCACACCGGACACCCCCTGCCCTCCCCGGACACCCCCTGCCCTCCCCGGACACCCCCCTGCTCACACCGGACACCCCCTGCCCTCCCCGGACACCCTCCTGCCCTCCCCCCCCCGTGACACCCCCTCGCCCTCCCCCTATCCCCGACACACCCCCCATGCTCACTACCGAACAACCCCCCCCGCACCTCCCCCCCTGCCCACCGCCAAAAACCCGGACACCCCCTGCCCTCCCCAGACACCCCCTGCCCTCCCCGGACACCCCCCCTGCTCACACCGGACACCCCCCCTGCTCACACCGGACCCCCCCTGCTCACACCGGACACCCCCTGCCCTCCCCGGACACCCCCCTGCTCACACCGGACACCCCCCCTGCCCTCCCCGGACACCCCCCCTGCTCACACCAGACACCCCCCCCTGCCCTCCCCCCTGCTCACACACCCGGACACCCCCTGCCCTCCCCGGACCTACCTCCCCCCCCTGCCTCCCCGTACACCCCCTGCCCCTCCCCGGACCCCCCCCAGCACACACCGTGATAGCACCCCCCCCACGCCCCCCCCGTACCCTGCTGTCACCGGACCGCACACCCCCTGCCCATCCCCGGACACCCTCCTGCACCTCGACGTCCACCGGACTGACTCCCTCGCTCCGCTCTTCCCGGACACCCTCTACGCTCACCACACCTGGACACACCCCCTGTCCGTCTCCGCGGACACGTCACACGCTGCTGCTCATCACACCGGACCCCCCCCCCCCCCCGCCCCTCCCCCACTGCTCCTGGACCCGTACTACACCCTCCTGCCCTCTCCGGACACCCTCCTGCCCTCCCCGGACACCCCCCTGCCCTCCCCGGACACCCCCCCTGCTCACACCCGACACCCCCCCCGCCCTCCCCCCCTGCTCACACCCGACCCCCCCCGCCCTCACCGGACACCCCCCTGCCCTCCCCGGACACCCCCCCCCTGCTCACACCGGACACCCCCCTGCTCACCACCACCGACAACTCCCCTGCTCACACAACCACCCCCGGACACCACCTCGCCCCTCACCCGACACCCCCCCTGCTCACACCAGACCCCCCCCGCTGGCCTCTCCCCCACTTCTCACACACCCGACACCCCCTGCCTCCCCGACACCCCCTGAGCTCACACCCGACACCCCCCTGCCCTCCCCAGACACCCCCCCCCCTGCTCACAAACAAGCCGGCTACACCCCCCCTCTCACTACCAGACACCCCCTGACCCACCCTCCCGGACACGCCCCCTGCATCACGGCGACCGGACACACCCCTGCCCTCCCCCCGGAACACCCCCCCCCCCCCCACCCCCATTTGGGGGGCCCTACACCCGCAACACCACCCCCTGCCCTCCCCGGACACCCCCCCTGCTCACACCGGACACACCCCCTGCCCTCCCCGGACACCCCCCCCTGCTCACACCGGACACCCCCTGCCCTCCCCGGACACCCCCCCTGCCCTCCCCGGACACCCCCACCTGCACTCCACACCCCGGCACACCCCCTCCTTGCTCACGAGGAGGTCACCGGGACACCCCCTGAGCGCGCCCTCCCCCGGACACCCCCCTGCTCACACCTACCTGGGACACGCCCCTCTCAGCTCACAACAGGACACCCCCCTGCTCACACCGGACACCCCCCTGCTCATCGATACCCGGGACACCCCCCCTGGCCTCCCCCTGACCACCCCCTGGCTCACTACCGGACACCCCCCTGCCCTCCGCCCGGACCCCCCCTGCTCACGACCCTGGACACCGGACCCTGCCCTTCCCCGGACACCCCCTGCTCACACTGGCACCCCCCCTGCCCCCCCAGACCCCCTGCTCACACGGCACATCGCCCCCCCCTGCCCACCCGGACCCCGCCCTCCCCCCCCCATGCCTCCCCCCCGGCCACAGCCCCCCTGCTCACGACCAGTGACACCGCCCTTCCCTCCGTACCACCCCCGGACCCCCCCCCCTCCCTCCCCCGGACGACACCCCCCCTGCTCACACCGGAACACACCCCCTGCCCCTCGCACGAACACCCCCCCAGCTCAACCACCGGACACCCCCTGCCTCGCCCCCAACACCAAGCCTACCCCCTGCTCACACCGACACCCCCCTGCTCACAACTCAGGACACCGCCCCCTGCCCTCGCCCGGACCCCCCAACCCCGTGCACACACCGGACCACCCCCCCTTCTCACAACCAGGACACCCCCCATGCCCTCACACCGGACACCCCCTAGCCCTCTTCCCCGGACCCCCCCCTGCTCACACCGGACACCCCCCCTGCCCTCCCCGGACACCCCACCCCTGCTCACAGAACCCGGACCCCCCCGTGCTCACATCGTACACCACCATTCTCGCTCACCGCACGACCCGGGACGACCCCCCCCGCCCACTACGTCGCGCCCTCGGTGCCCGGACATCCCCCACCCTGCTCACATCCGTGGGAACACACCCCCCGCCTCCCCGGGCACACCCTCTCCTGCACACACCCGGCACCACCCCCGCTGCCTCCCCCGGACACCCCCTCCTGGCCCTACCTGGCTCACACCACACCCCCCTTCTCACACATCGGAGCCGCACCCCCCTGCTCAAAACCCGGACATCCCTCCCCAGCCTCACCCACCCGGAACACCGCCCCCCTGCTCACGTCCGGACACTCCCCTCTTGACCCTTCCCGCACACCCCCCCTGCTCTACATTCCTGGCCGACACCCCACCTTCTCTCAACACTCCAGACATCCCCCGCTGCCCTCCCCGGAACTACCACCCCCCTGCTCATCAAAGACTAAACACGGACACCCCCCCTCCCCCCCCCGGACACCCCCCCTCCCCCCCCGCTCCTCCCGCCCACGACACCCCCCCCCCCCCCCCCGCAATCGCCCGGACACACCCCACTGCTCACACCGGACACCCCCCTGCCCTCCCCGGACCCCCCCCTGCTCAAACCCCCGGGCACCCCCCCTGATAACCACAACACCCCCTGCCCTCCCCAAACCACAACACCCCGGCTCACACCGGACACCCCCCCTCCACAAAAGGACACCCCCCCTGCCCCACACCGGACACCCCCCCCCTGCTCACACCGGACACCCCCCTGCCCCCACCCCCCCTGTCCCCCACCCCCCTCCCTCCCCGACACCCCCCCTCTCACACCCCCCACCCCCCCCCCCCTCCCCTGACACCCCCCCTGCCCTCCCTGAACCCCCCCGGGTCACACGGCACCCCCCTCTGCTAACCAGACACCCCCCGCTCCCCACCCCGGACACCCCCCCCCTCACACCGGACCCCCCCTGCTCACAAAACCAAAACCCCCCGGCTCACACCGGACACCCCCCTGCTCACACCAGACACCCCCCTGCTCACACCAGACACCCCCCTGCTCACACCGGACCCCCCCCCCTGCTCACACCGGCACCCCCCCCCCCCCCCGGACATCCCCCCCTTGCCCACCCAAAACCCCCCCGCCCCACCCCGGCATCCCCCCGCTCACACCAGAACCCCCCCCTGCTACACCGACACCCCCCCCCCTCAACACAGACACACCCCCTGCTCACACCAGACACCCCCTGCTCACACCGGACACCCCCCCTGCTCACACCGGACACCCCCCTGCTCACACCGGACACCCCCCCCCACACCACACACCCCCCCCCCCCCCCGACATCCCCCTGCCACACCAGAAAACCCCCCTGCCACACCGACACCCCCTTCCCCCCCACCGGACACCCCCCGCTCACACCCAACAAACCCCCGGCCCTCACCGGACACCCCCCTGCTCACACCAGACACCCCCCTGCTCACACCGGACACCCCCTGCCCTCCCCCCGACCCCCCCCCTCCCCCCCCCTGACACCCCCTGCTCCACCCACACACCCCGCCCCCCCTGACACCCCCGCCTCCCCCTGACAAAGGCCCCCCCCGGTCACTTTCCCCGGGCCTCATGGAGGCCCTTCCTGGAGTGCGCTGCCCGACCTCCAAGGGCGCTGTTCGACTCTCTATTTTTTAAATCCGTTTTTCCCGCGCCAAGTGTCGCGATGTTTCGCGGGTCCTACAAATATTACCCACAATGCCTTCCTCTTCCTTTCTGTTCGTCCGCCCGGTATGCCGCTGGACGTATCCGCGCCATCCCCTGCAGCCGGCGCCCCGCACCGCCTGACCCTCGTGTGATCCCCCCAGGAGCCCGGGTTCTTTCCCCCGGGAAAAGGTCTTTCTCCAGGTGACTGCCGGGGGGGTGGCTGCTCGGGTGCTCTTGGCCCTTTTTTTTGGGGGGGTTTTTGGGGGCAGGGGATCTTCGGGGGGTATGCTGGCCGGGTCGCGCTGCGGGGGGGTCCCCGGCGTCGGGTCGGGTCCCGGCAGGGTCGCCTGCGGGGGGTTCGGTCGCGGGCCCCCGGGGGGCGCGCTGCGGGGGGGGTCGGTCGGGTCGGGGCCCCCCGGGAGGGTCGCCTGCGGGGGGTCGGTCGTCGGCCCGGCAGGGTCGCGCTGCGGTGGGGTTTGGTCGGTCGGGGCCGGGGGCGCGCTGCGGCGGGTTCGGTCGGTCGGTCCCGGCAGGGTCGCGCTGCGGCGGGGTCGGTCCCCCCCAGGGGCCCCGCGGTGGGGTCGTCCCCCAGGTCGCGCTGCGGGGGGGGTCGGGCCCGCAGGGGGGGCTCGCTGCGGCAGGGGCCGCGCGGCGGGGGTCGCCCCTGCGGCGGGTCGGTCCCGGGAGGGGCGCCCCCTGGGGG
>JAODAL010039278.1:0-38176 GCA_025379985.1 Phyllomedusa bahiana
CCTTTTTAAATGCAACAGCCAGGCTGTTTTTTCTCCCACCCGCTATACTAATGCCTCTCCCTGTGTCAGTCACTGCATGGTTGCCCATCCAGCGATACAGCACAAACAAAATTTCACCCTAAAAGCTTCCAAAAACCTGCCCCCCCCTACATCTCCCCCCTCACTCTATATACCGCCCTCCCCTCTCTCCCTCAGCTGCGGACATCAAACTAAGACCACATCACCCGAACCTCCCATACCCGTCTTCAAGTTTTCAGTGTGCACCCGTTCTTGGCACCCCTACCACGTACATCGGGCACAACCTGCCTTCGCAGTTTTAAGAGTGTCCTAAAAATCATTTTTTTGGGCGGGCTCCCAAACCACTAATTGCAACCCCACACCTTCATCACACACATTTTTGTCACTCCCTATATTGGGCACTCACGGGGCATTTATCGTTTAGATGTACAGTAAGAGGGGCAGGTTCACCCAATTTTTTATGTAAACCACCATATTTTGAAACGGGGCTGGCCATTGAAAATTTAGAAGCCCCCCCATTTTTCCCCCCCAGACCCCCTCATAGATTGTAAGCTCTCGCGACAAGCCCTCACACCTTGTGTCTCTCTGTAAGTAGTTTTCACTGTGTAATGTATGTCTTTGTCTGTTATTACCCCCAAAATTGAAAAAGTGCTGCGAATTTGTTGGTCTTTAAAAAAAGTTATTTTTTTATTATTATTATTATTATAATAAAATTCTTCAAGTTTGATAAGATCCCACTCTTACTAGTTAATAACTAAAAACAATTGTAGAAAGATCAACTCAGCAAAACAACCTGTTTTTTCCTAATATTCAAAAGAACATAAAGTTTTTTTGGAGAGGTTTTTCTTTATACCTCAGCAATTCTAGAAATTAGAAAAATTTGACCACCAGTGTATGCAAAAAAACAATTTTTTAAAAAGGTCACCACTACCAATAAAAAAATTTTATTAAAAGGTAACCAATAGTACTGTCACAAGTGACGCCGCGGGCCGGCCTGTGTCCTCCCCTCGGGGTCGGGCTGCGGGAGCACTCGCTCTGTTAACTTACTCGACCGCGATCCTGTCCCATATTCTCCCTCTGCCAGCCGGGACGCCATTGCTCGCTCCATAGGGCGCCCCACTTTTCCCTGTAAATTTAAAAGGGGCCCGTGCCCCGGTAATTGCGGGCGCTGACCCATTATTGGTTTTGTCCACGTCCTTCCATGCTGGACTTTGTTGCCCTACCCTTTAGAGAAAGCATTCCTGTGTATTCTCGTCTTGCCTTTTTTTTCCAACATTGCCTACGTTTCTCGACTCGCCCTTGGGTCCTTCCCGCCCACCCGCCTGTCCCCCACTACGGTTTTCATGTCCGACTCGGTACCTCTTTGCACCTCGGCCCCCCCAGGCAAGTCCGTCGGGGGAGAAACCCGGTTGGACTCCCATGGAAAGTCCGCCCCGCTTTGCGGCGGCTCGGGAAAAACCCGGGACCTACTTAGTTCCCCCCTGGCGGCTTTTACCACCGCTTCGGTGGTCCAGTGGATCCACTGCTCCAGCCGTTACAAGTACTGTGCTATGAATAAAAGAAGACAATGATTTTTCTAGTTGTACTATGAAGTAAAGATGATTCTGTTACCACACCTCTGAGCACCTGCAAAAAATCAGTGTGAACTAAAATAAAGAGAAGGAAGGAATCTGAATCTGCATGATGTCAGGTGTCATTTTTCAGGACAAAAAGGGAATTTTGGGAAAATCAGCCCCAGGGTTTAAGGTGAATTTTTTTGGGCCTTTCACTTTTCTATGTGTATGAGAAAACTTGGCAAATTTGCACCAACCAACATTTTTTGAATGCACCCAAAAATTGTTATGCTATGCGGGGCATACTACACGCCAGTTTTAGAACACACATACAACAATTCTAATATGTCGCTTTTAACACTCCTCTATATCGATTTAAATGGCTGAAGGGCAATTTCATACATGTCCCCCTTTGGGTTTTCAACTACCATGGTTTTTGCTTTAGTCTGGAACCTTTTTTCCCGTCTTTTAATAAGAGACTTTCCAAAACTTTCCTACCTTCTCAAATTTTTTAATTTCTGAACATGGAGCAAAAATGCAGGTGGTAAGGGGTAAAGAGGGGGGTAGCACAGGGAGGTAGAGGTAAGAGAAGGTGCTCCTTCAGTCAGGGGACAAACACGCATGCCAGCGGACGTATTGCAGACCGTCAGGCCTGCATCGCGGGGCAGGGCCCGTGAATCTCGTAACGAACAGCGTCGCCAATCTTTCTTCGTGGTAATGCAACCTGCGCATCTTTTAAATGCAGCAACCCTGTATTAGACAACCCTTTAAATAAAATTAAAGAAAGAGAAACAAAGACATGGGGGGTTTCCATCCTATTTAAAAATGTGTTTTCTAAAATTTAAACCTAAAAAACTTCAGTACAAAATAGCGGTAAAAAATTCCTCTGAATTGACAAGGGAGGTACAGGAAAACTTACCAATGTAGGTTTTCGGGACATGGAGTAGGGAGCACGGAAGAAACAAAGTACGAGACAATTTCCCCCACACTTGAGTAAAATTAGAAAAAAACCCCAAGAAAAAGGGCACCTGGGTGGAACGGAGCGGTAACCACCAGTTTTTCCCAAATAAAACTCAATTGGTCCGCCCCCTCATACAGGGGCAAGCGCTACCCGGACGGGGACATTTAAATGTCCAGTGAAACAAAAATGGGGGTTTTGAAAGACCCCTTTTTCCCGGATTTTTTTAAATGGGGGGGGTCATGCGGGTTTGGGGCTCATCTGGGGCCCCGGGGGCGGGTATATCAATTCCAGTAAAACTAAAATGGGGTTGAAAGACCCCTTTCCCCGGGCACTTTTTAAATGTGGGGGTCATGGGGTTTGGGGTATGTTTTTGGCCCAGGACAGTAAGTCAATGCCGGGAAAACTAAAATGGTGTTGAAAGCTCCTTTTTCGGCCTTTTTTAAATTTGGGGGCAGCAGGTTTGGGCTCATGCTGTGGCCCAGGACAGGTAAGTCAATGTCCATGAAACAAAAGGTGGTTAAAAGACCCCTTTTTGCGGCCCTTTTTAAATTGGGGGTATCAGGTTTGGGGCTCATCTGGGGCCCAGGACAGGTATAGTCAAGTCCATTAACAAAAGGGGTTTGGTTAAAGACCCCTTTTTCGGCACTTTTTAAATTTGGGGGTCATCAGGTTTGGGGCTCTGCGTGGCCCAGGAAGGTATAGTCAATGCCATGAAACAAAAATGGGGTTGAAAGACTCCTTTTGGGCCCTTTTTTAAATGTGGGGGTATGCAGGTTTGGGGTCATGCTGTGGCCCAGGACGGTATATCAATGTCCAGTTCAAACAAAAATGGGGTTGAAAGACTCCTTTTTCGGACTTTTTAAATGGGGGGGGGTCATGCAGGTTGGGGGGTCTGCTGCGTTCCAGGACGGGGAAATTTTCAATCCCCAGTTCAAGTAAACATGGGTTCAAATCTACTGCCTTCGGACTTTTTTTAATTTGTGGGTCAGCATTTTTAAGGGGTCGGCTGGGGTACAAGACAGGGATATAATGGCCCTGTACTTTTTTCTGTGACTTTTATAACCTAAGGTGTTGCCTAAGATGTAGCACGATCCATTTGATGTTGGGGATGTTAATTTCGCTTCCCACCCTGTTTGGGTGTAAAATGAAGGGGTTGTGCTCTCCCCAAAACTTTAATGGTCATGCGCATAATCGAGCTCACTATCGAAAAACCTTATCGAACGGCCGACTATCGACTATCGATCGATCTCGATAGCCAACGCAATCGCTCAACACTACTCACGTCACATGGGTACAAGAGGTCAGGTAAGTAATGGTTCGGTGAATTCGCTGGACCACCGCAAGCGATGGTAGTTAAGCCACGCCAGGGAGCGGAGTCTAAGTAGCCCCCGAAATTTACGAGACCGCCGCAAAGCGGGATGGACTTTTGCGGCGTGAGGCTTTCCCGGTTGCTACCCCGACGTGACTTGCTTGCGATGGCGGCCCGGGGGAATGCTGAACTAAAAAAGAAATTAAGGGTATCGGGCCAGGCAGGAGGCAGGACGGGCGGCAGAGGTTCGTGGGCAGAGCGGCAGAAGGTAGGGCAGGCGGCAAACCGGCAAGGTCAGGAAAAGGCGTAACGGACTGGTACGGGTAATCGACAGAACTCCAACATCTCAAGAAAGGCAACGCATACCAAAATCGGCAAGAGGCGGGGAGTCCACATTAGCGCTGGCCCTTTAAACAAAACCAACCCTTTCCCCGGGCGCCCCAAAAAGCGGGTAGGCGCGGCGGGCCCGGGCGGGGGAGCACGTGCACAGGAGCGTGGTCGGGTAAGGAGCCGCGCCAGGGGGCCGGGCAGCAGGGGGGTGCGGGAGCCGCCAACCCCCGGGACCCCCCCGCGGGAGGAGGGCCCGGGGGAGTGACTGCACCCGCACCAGCCCCCATGACAAGGCATAGGCATGTACGGTGTATAACAGAGATAAAACCATCTTTTACAAGTGCTATAATATGTCAAAAACGGTGCCCATAATTTTAAACAATTCCAGGGAACGGCTATAACAGCAGAATATCATGCCAGGTTCTAACAAAGGTTTTAAGACACGCACTATATTCCCTAGTGCAGGCATCCTCAAACTGCGGCCCTTTAGCTGTTGGGAAACTACAACTCCCACTGTTATAGATTATATAAATGCATGATGTGAGTTGTAGTTTCCCAACAGCTGGAGGGCCGCAGTTTGAAGATGCCTACCCTAGTACCATACTGTTGTCTTAATATCATTACTGAGTATGTTGCTTCTATATGGCTGCAGTGCTTTCATTACCTCACCAGCCATTATGCCTTTACTACAGTCTATGTTGAAATGTTCTACTTCAAAGTGCTAATTATAGAGCTTATTAAGATACAAGCCACAGTGCCACCATTACTCTCCAACCTACATTGCTTTATGAACCTCCATTACATAACCACCATTGTAATGGAATGACAGCCACAGTGCTTATGTGCTATTACCAGCTGAAGAGCCCATCCTACTGAGAGAAAAGTATACAGAATCCTTAAAGGGATATTCTCAACATATTGATTAGCTTTAGAAATGTAGTCAATGGTAATTAAAGACTATTACCATTAACATTAGTGTTCTGATTTGGCTTCCTTTCAGAGTTAGAGAAGTTATTATCTCCTGCTTCTTTACAGAAGGTTTGCTAGGCTGCCAACCACCTCTGTCTGCTCTATTAGCACTGACCAGGATGGTGAAATCACTCCCTGCTGTGTCTTATCATCAGAAAAGGAGCTGGTTTATGTTTCTACCTAGAAAAACGTTAACCCTTTAGAGCTCTGTAGCATAGTACCTTGCTGTTAAAACCACAGGCTCAGCTAGGATTAGCAGTGCTGATATGCAAATCACTTCTGTGGAATAGCACACAGCCTAACAGGAAGTGGAAGCCTGAAGCTGGCTGTGACACTGTGAAACTGAAGGTCGTGCAATAACCTCAATATCTGGGAACTCCAGGAGTCTTCAGCAGGAATTAAGTAGCTGAATATAAACCACCAGATGTATGGAATCCGGAACACTAACAGTACATCATTGTTTTAAGTTTTACCTTAACCATGATCTGTTCTTCAAAGCCAATAGATTTTCAGCCATTGCCTGAGCATCCATTGGGGTTTTACAGCGCCACAGCGTGATTTACCCCCCGGGTTTATAGGTTGACAGCTGTGTAGCTGGTTCTGCTGGTTTAATGATAAGATAAACTGCTTAGAGACTCTTAAAATGTTTTGGTTTGTTGTACACACGTTTGCAAAATTTAAAGCCTTTCAGAACGTTTCTAATGCGATGCTAAATATAGTGAGTTATGACACCTCTGATAAACTGGATGTTGTATTATAAAGTTGATAAATGGGATAAGAGGAAGATGTGGAGACCTGGACAACTTTCAGAACTTTGATGGAACTTGGAACTTTCGAAAAAGAATAAAACCTTAAGTTTTGCGGTTTTTTTTCAGCCCAACCTGGCACTATTTTTGCCATGCCTAAAAACAACATATTTAATTATTATGACACCACCTAAAACCCAAAGGGTATCGCGTGTCAGTCTAGGTCTGGGAGTGATAAATAAGTTCCGGGAGGTATCCGGGATCTGGGCCTGCTACGCATCCCCCAGTCTGGGGGGTGTTTTTGGGGAAGATCTAGACAGCAAACACCATAATTGAGGAGGTGCCATGGATGTTAATTTTGGGTTCAAGCCCTAAAATTAACAATAAACAACCCCCCCCCCCCCCCCCCCCCCAACCCCCCCCCCCCCCCCCCCTTTCAACAAATTGGGACTTTTCGACCCAAGTAATGTCATATTGTCTTTTTGTGATCCCAATCCGAAAATCGCATTTTTTTTTGTTTGCGACTTGCACCAGGGTTTTAAAAAAAAATAGAAAGGTCCCTTCCATATGGATGAGCTCAATGCCACAAAAACATTTTCCAGACCACAACGCTGCCACCACCTGCTTGTGTTCTTCCAGCAATGGTTGTAAGGTATTTGTTCCCGGTTTCTTTTCTTTCACACCGCGCCTTCCCTTTGTTGAAAAAAAATGTTCTCATCGATAGCCAACCCATTTCTAACATTGAGGTCCAAACTGCACTTAAAAAACTGAAGCCTTTTCTGACAATTCAATTTTGTTAGTAGAGTTGCATTGACTATCTTTCTGCTTCAAAGCAACATATGCAGTGGGGGAGGGGGTGCAAAACTGTTGCTTAAGACACATATCTGTTAGCCCCCTAGTAAATTTTATGGGAAGCTTGTGCATTGCAGTGTAGTCAGCAGTGGGAAACTATCTCCAGCCTATCTGTACTACTGATTATTTAAGTGGATTACAGGTTTTTTCGCACTACAATGTGTAGCTTTTAACAGGTAGGGAAAGGTAAATGAAGACTATTATCAAATATATTGCTTTGTTGATTTTGCTGTGGTCAGAGAGGTGAGCATTGGTCAACAATCTTTTTTCGGCGATAGTGTATCGGCAATTTCATTTGATATCATTATCGGCGATGACCTTAAAATCTATGGGGAGAACAAAGCTTTATTCTTCCACCCAAGGTGAGGAAAGCTGGAATTAAATCCCCCAACAGAAAATTTGGGATACGTGCTAATTTAGGCAAGAAAATTAGGTAAAAAAGTACAAAAAAAAAATTCTTTGCA
Organism: Phyllomedusa bahiana; assembly: GCA_025379985.1. NCBI lineage: Eukaryota > Metazoa > Chordata > Amphibia > Anura > Hylidae > Phyllomedusa > Phyllomedusa bahiana. The sequence goes on from JAODAL010039278.1 coordinate 7,203, forward strand.
AAATATTTCTTTAAAGGTTAAAAGGCTAACCGAAAACATGAGGACGGCATACCCACACGGGTACAGCGGTAGCAGCTGAAAAGGGGGCCCCTTTTACACAAAACAAGACCCGGTTTTTGGAAATGGCAAAATGGAAATTTGGGCGGAGACCCCTATCCCCCTTTTTTGCCCCAGAGACCAACACTCGTCACATATGTGGTGGCAGCAAAAACGTCCCAACCGGGGAAGCGGGGGTTAAAGCTGGCAGGGCTCTAGGGGGTTAGTTGGCCCAACGAGCCCTGTTAAAATTTCCCTTTCTTTCCCTATTTGTAAATTTTGTGTGGGTGGAACAAATTGTCACTTTTGTTTTGGGAACATGGATCAAGGGGGGTTTAAAAACCCAGTAACCGCTTTTTCATTTTGAGGGCCCTTTGAAGCGTGGGAAAATTGTTTTTCTCAATAACCCCTTTTAAACTTTGTTTTTTTTTAAACAGGGGCTGCCCAAAAAAACCAGAAAAGATTCCTTGATGGACCCCCCGAATAAAAAGTGGGGAAAACCCCAAGAAATTTGAACACTATTTTAGTGAAAGGGAAAATTAACATCCCTGTTCCTTTTAATACAGCATGACCCAAAATCCCACAGTTTTCCCCTTATGGACCCTCAAAAATTAAAAAGTCCCAGAATAAAGTTTTAAATTTAAAAACCAGTATTTTAGTGAAGTGGACATTGACTACCCCTGTCCTTACCGCAGCATAAACCCAAAAAACCTGCAGACCCCGATCAAAAAGGCCGGAAAAAAAAATAGTTTTTGAACCACCTTTTTAGTTGAACTGGCCCAATTTACTTATGTATTTTAAATGCAGCTGACCCCAAAATCCACCCAGATGCCCTTAGGGGACCCTCAGTTTAAAAAGTGCCGGGAAAAAATAGTCTTTGAACCCCCTTTTTTGGGTTGAACTGGCAAGCTCTTCATTACTAAAATTTTCCGGGGAAACCCGATCCAATGATGACAGCCTGACGGTCCTTCAACTAACGATGTACTGACTTGCATGTTGTCCGTAGCCGTGGAAAAACACCTTCCTCCCTACCTAAAAGCTCCCTTCCTTTCACCATTCTTTGCTTTACTTAAAACCCCCCTGTAGTTCCCCGTGTTCCCGAAAGATAAAAATTTTTTAAAAAATATGGAAGAGTTTTTTCCCAGTCTCTTATTGGAAAAATGTACTGCAAAATGGCAAATCATAGGGATTCTTAAATCCCTTTAATTTTTTCCCAAAGGCCAATGGATTAGAAACCAAAAAGTTTCTATCAAATATTTTGTGAAAAGCAGTCTATGGAAGAACCCCAAAAAACAGTGTTCTTCCTTCATCTCTGAGATTTACAACTGCCCCTAGGCCCAGCAAAATTTTTAAATTTTTTTAAAAACTATCGGTTTCAAGTTTCACGAATTTTCGCCAAACTGAGACACATGATGAAAAAGAATAAAATTTTAAAAATTTTAGGGGTTCCCTATGGTGGTTTTGGCACCACTGAAACAGGCGGAAATTACTATAAAATACTTTTTAAACCCAAATTTTCGTACAAGGGGGCTATTTGGGAAAAAAAAAGGGACGGACAACACGAATAGAAAGCAAAAATAAAGGGGCCAAATTTTACTTTGGTGGGGGTTGTGGGCCAAAAAAGTGTTTTTAAAAAATTTCCCCCCTTTCCCTTTTGAGTTCAGGACAGGGAGAGTAGGCTGACATCATCAACCCTCCTTTCCCCCCCCCCACCCCACCCCCCTTTGGGTTTCACACAGCACTAGTTTCTTTACAAATCTTCTTTAACCCAAAACAGCTTAAAATTTTTTTAAAACCCAACTATACCAAAAACTTCCCCCAAAAATACAAGGGTTGGTTTTTTGTTTTAAAAGAAACCCGGGCTCTCTGAGCGTGACAACAGTATTTTGGGCAGGCGGGACGGGGGTTGCTCTTTAGTGAGATCAGTGAAAATGAGGGTGAACAAGAAAAAGAAGTCGCATACATAAAACTGGTTTATGTGATTTTTGCAGCCAAGAGGGTCCCAAAAACCCCCCCAATCATGACGTGAAAACCCAACCACTCTTTCCTATGCTTTTCCGGGATTAGTATGGCCGCCAAAAATTTTCAGGAAGCGCTGGGAAAAAAAGGGGCGATTGTAAAAAAGTGATAATGATTATTGTTATTTAAATTCAAGTAAAAATATCGCAATTTTCCCCGAAAACTGAATAAACGTAAAAATCGTGCCGATTTCAACTTTTGTCGATAGTGTCGCTCATCCCTAGTCAGGAGATAAAGAAGATTGTATCTCCGCTTAGATTACACAAATTTCCCTGGGTACTGACCACCTCTCCCCCCCTCTTTTTCCTTTGTCTCCCATCAGATTTATTTATTAAACTGCCATGGGCCTGTCATTTCTGACCATGCTGATTCATGCTGATTCACCATACCAGATAATGTACTGCGAACACCCCAAAAAAATGTATGTTGGGTGGAACGTGAAAAATAAGGCTATGTCTCCATGGCATAGCAATACGCTCGTATGATCGTTCAGGCTGCCCAATGGACGGCAATAGAAAAAAACGACCTGTAGTCTCCACAGGTCATCTTTTCTCCGCTCGTCTTCTGACGCCGGCGTATTATACACCACAATGTATGGACTGACGGCTAAAAAGTGAGACCAAATTACGCCCCGCAATTACGCCGGCAGCCTTGCAGCGGGGGGGGGGCAGGACGGGGGGCCGACATCCGGCCGGCCCCATAGACTGTCATTATCTACGGCGCGTACGTGCCGTACATAATTCACATGTCACTTTCTCCCCCCGCCGAGCGGGGTGGAGGGACGGAATCCATAGTTCTCTATGAGAACTGTGGATTACCGTAGTTACTGGGACGGATTGGAGCCGTACGGCGCGCAGTACGGCTCCAATCTGCGCCCAAATAAGCCGTGTGAACGAGGTCTTATGGTTCTTCCAACAGACCGCATTTCACAGATATTTGATAGAAACAATTCTGTTTCTAATCCTAGTTGGCTGTTGGAAATTAGAGTGATTTAAGAATAGCTGTGATTTGCCGTCTTTCGATAAGAGACTGTCAAAAACTCTTCCATACCTTTAAATTTTTATATTTATGAACATGGAGCAAACTGCAGGTGGTAAGCGAGCAAAGAGGAGTGTAGGACAATCAGGTTTGGGGCTCATGCTGCAGCCCAGGGCAGGTATAGTCAATGTCCAGTTCAACTAAAATGGTGGTTCAAATACTCCTTTTTCCGTCACTTTTTAATCTGTGGTTCATGCTGATTTAATGGTCATGCTGCGGTCCAGGACAGGCATAGTCAATGTCCAGTTCAACTAAAATGGTGGTTCAAAGACTACTTTCTTCCGGCACTTTTTAATCTGTGGGTCATACAGGTTTGAGGGTCATGCTGTGGTACAGGACAGGCATAGTCAATGTCCAGTTCAAGTAAAATGATGGTTCAAATTATACTGCCTTCTGGCACTTTTTAATTTGTGGGTCATGCAGGTTTAAGGGTCATGCTGTGGTACAGGACAGAGATAGTGAATAGTCTGTGACTTTTTTTCTGTGACTTTTGTTGCCTAATTGTCTTGCCTAAGATGTAGACACCAGTTTACTTTTGTGGATTTTAAATTTCCCAGTTTCCCCCCCTGTTGGGTGTAAAAATGAAGCTGTTGTTCCCTCTCCCTGATTTAAAGGGTTTTCACTAATTGGTTCATCTCACCTCATCCTGTTTTTTTTTGGGTTTCACTTTGAATTAGGGGGGTGTTTACTGGCTTTTCGGTGCAGTAGAACCCAGGTCTGTGCTATAGCAACCAGGCTGGCACCCAATCAGGAGGATCAAACGGTTGTGATATGACCTGAGGACTGAGCCCCCATACAAGAGGGGTTTTTAAATCTGGGAATAGGTGGCACGTTAATGAATTTTGCAAAGTGACTTGTTTTTTCAAGATTTTTAACCATAAAAAGCACCCTTGTGTGAGACAACCCCTTTTAAGGGTTTTCACGCGATTTTTATTATGGATGGGAAAATTTCGGCATGTAATTGCCGATATGACTATCGAATTAACGATAGTTGACAAATCGTGTCACTACTATGTACATACTAATACAAGCAGCATTGATTTGTGATGCCCCGGCAGTGTGACACAAAAGCTGCGCGGGGCAACAATTCCCGTGGTGTTCAAGGGGAATTTGAAGTCAAAAGTTGTTTGACACTAAGTTGAACAAATTTATACTTGTTTGATGTTTTGCTAATTATTAAAAGATACTTTGAGGCACCTGAAGTAGCTGCTTTTTGGATTTTGCTTGTCCAGACTAAATATGGGGGACATATACATCTTAATTGTTTTTTGCCTATGGGGGAAATTTAAAAACTGCCATACTGCCTGGGGGGGACATATATGCGTACGGTTGGAGATAGTGGACCCTTGGTCCCCCGAAAGCGATGGGTAAGCCAACCCGGGGCGGAATCTAAACAGGCCCCGGTTTTTCAACAGAGCCCGCTGAAAGGGGAGGATTTGCTGCGGGGGAGTCTACCAGGTCGCTACCCCTGATGACATGCTTGGGGGGCGCCGGGGTGTAGTGTGAGACAAATCAAGGCGGGGCTTTATTCAGGACAGGCAGGGGTTCAGGACAGGAATTTAATGGTTCATGGTCGTGGCAGGCGGGAAAGGTCGGGGGCGGGCGAAAGTTTTGTGGCAAGCGACGGAGGAAAACGGTATGGTACAGGGGTTAATCGAAAAAGGCTTCAGGAACTTTCCCCTTTTCGGGCAAGAGCACAAAATCCGGCGGGGAGCCGGGAAAGAGGCAGGCTTAAATAGGGGCAGCGCCCGGAAATAACGAATTCCCGGTGCGCGGGCCCTTCAAATGCAACAATGCCGGCGCGCGCGCGCCCTAGGGGAACGGGGCCCCGTGCGCCGCGGGGCAAAACTGCACCAGGGGCGGGCCCGGGGAAGTCCACGGGGAAGGGCAGAGGAAGGGCGCGCCCCGGGCCCGCTGCGGGTCGCGGGGCGCTCGGCAGCGGGGGAGGTCGCCCGTACGGGGTGAGGGTTGCGGGGCATCCGTGACACCTGCATATAATTGTTATATGCCATGGGGGCAAATACCCGCCTTACTGCCTATACCGCCTATGGGGGGCATTACCTGCCAATCTGCCAGGGGGCATTAAACTGCCTATACCTGCCATGAAATTTTTTTGTTATCCATTTTATTTTTGAAATTTTCCAGTAGCCCAGCATTTTTAGTCTAGGTTATACTCGAGTCAAAAGTTTTCCCCTTTTATGGTAAAATAGGTGCATTGGCTTATATTCGGGTGGCTTATACTCAAGTATATACGATACTTAAATGTTCCTACCCAAATAACATGAATGCTAAATACTAAACTACTAAAATACTCCTATTCACGTTGTCTGACAATTGAGGCATAGTTTCCTGCATATTTTCTGCAAATAGATATTTCTCAGCTTGCTACTCCTGACCGCAGTCTAATGTCTGTAGGTACATAGACTAAGCTTGCTCGCCTACATTTAATTCTTTGGGGCTCACTTTTCTCACATGTACAGTATGCTTTCCATTTTCTTCATAAAACTCATACTGTCATTGTTACATTTTGGATTATGTAAACATTCCTGAGTGTGTTCACCACATTGTAAAATATTGGTTTGATTTCTTAGTGACAAAGTTAAGTGGATGCAGTCTTACTCTTATCACTAGTGCTGTCTTTGTTCTGCTTTGCTTCTAAAGTCTGGCCAACGTGAAGCCTGAAATTCTCTCCTGCTACTGGCGTGGAACAAAGAATGCTACAAATATACTGAAATGTTAAAAAATTAATATACTGCAGCTGAATACACTGTTTGCTTTTTGTTCAATCTACTTGTGTATGTTACCGAAAAAAGGGAACAGCCAAAATGGGTTTTTCCCCCTTTTATTTTGGGAGAAAAAAGGAAGGGGTGGTCGGTGGTTTCTTCCACTTCAAAAATTTTTGGGTAGTGGGGGAAAATTTTTAGTGTATTATGAATCCCCCTGGGGAAAATTTTTTGCGAAATTTCTGCGACTGAAAAAACGTTCCATCTTTGTGGGGTTTGTCTGTAGCATTGCCTATGTGAATTCTCTTTTGGGAATGTTTGCTTAGTACAATTTTTTTACTATAGTAAGGCAATAAAAGACTATTCTTTCTGTTTTCTTTATCCTAAAGTGTTGGAATATCAATACTTTATATCTAATGCTTTGTGTGTGCATACTGGGCCTTATGTACAAAAGCAAGTGAAGATGTGAACTATAGTGCTGGTTGCCTTGTTTCTTAAAGCATTTTAAAATTAACAACCTTAAGAGCTTATCACCACAGCTTAATGCAAACCTGTCCGGTGGTGTATGCTACCCCACCTGAGAGCGGGATATGATTGGAGGAGAGAGGATGTGCTCTGTGATAAATAGGTTAAATGATTTGGAGCAGGGTTTATGAGTAAAAACCAGAGAAAATAATGAAGCCAAAAATAAAATTATTGCTTATCCCTGCCCACATAGAGTGATTGACAGTTTACTCTGTAGGCACACTGATACAGGGAAAGCTGTCAATCACTATGTGAGGGTGGTATAGGCAAGACTTCCAAAGCCTCTTAATTGGGTCCAGTCAGTATTTTATAGGCTTTTTCTCAGAAATCCTGTTCCAAATCATATAAACTTATGTATCAAGAGCTCTATTATATCCTGCTCTCAGATAGGGTAGCATAGAACTCTTCACTTTACAGGGAACTTGTCAGGTGGTTTAAGCTGCAAGATATCAGAGCAAGATGTGATAAAGGGAGAGAAGCTGTACATAGGTTTATATGATTTAACTTAACCTACCTACATATAGTTATTTACAGTTTGTACCAGGGCTGCGGAGTCGGAGTCATGGTCTTGGTGCCCATTTTGTTGGAGTCGGAGTCGTTATAAAATGGACTAATTCTGACTCCAAAAATATATAATAAATTGGTACAGTTAGTTCAATGCAGTGCCAAGAGCAAGAAGAATTGGGTCCTGCCAGTGCTACTGCTTCCATATCTTCAACTGTTCATCAAAACTGACTGTGTATGAGGCAATTCTTTTATACCCTGAAATTGTTAGAGATGTTGCCCATGTGGTCTCTACTTTGACACCAACCCAAGTTAGTGTAGAGAGGCTGTTCTCTAGCCTGGAAATAATGAGATCAGATGTGAGGTCATCTATGAAGGAGGATCTGATGGAGGCGAGACTATTTCTCAGAACAAATTCAGAGACTCCACAAATGTTATTCAGATGTTTTTGTTGAAAACCGTTTTTTCCCACTTACTATAGTGTTTTGCATATTTACAATTTTTAAAAGTTTTTTTGTGTATCCAATAAACATATTTTACACCGACAAGCAAAAAGGGTAACAATGTTTTGAACTTTTGACTTTCAGGTTCCATATCTCACCATCCACTATAGCTTTGAATGTGAGACTACCATCATTTTATAGAAATTCATCTTGTCTATCACATAACTTTGACCTGCAAATATTTAGCATATGCTTAGTTATGCAGATTCTTGTCATGTAACTGCATTGTTACTGTTATGCTCCTGAAGGTGGAACAATATTTTTCTTCTTGTGCACTAGAAATTACAACCTGTTCTCACATTCCCTAATAGCTCAGTGTGTTATAAGGCTGATAGGTAACCGAAAGCACCGTGCAACACTCATTACACAGGTCTGGAACGATGGCCCAAAAAGAGGTAAAGAAGCCTCGACTTCAATCTCGTCATAAAGGTGTTGGCTCGAGTCTGCAAAAAAGTACGACAATAGTAAATTAATAGACCAGGGTCTGATGGGTGCACATGGGTTTGGAAGATTGGAGCTAAAGGATTGAGAAATTGAGGAAACTGTAAGTTTGGTGGAGGAATCCTGATGATATGGTGTTGTTTCACAACCAAAGATGGATACTTGACCAGGATTGATGTTGATCTCAAAGCTCAGCTATATGTGAGTATCCTACAAGATGAGTTACTTCATACACTCAAGTACTATGGATATGAAAAGAACAACATAGTGTTCCAACAGGACACTGACCCGAAGCATACATCAAGTTTGGAGAGGAAATGGTTCAATGACAATAAAGTTGCTGTATTGGCCTCCATAGTCCCCAGACTTCAACCCAATCCAACACTTGTGGGTAGAGTTGAAGAAAAAGCTGTATCCGTACCAGGACAAGAATGCTCCAGCATAGGGAATGTGTAAAAGAGACCTGAGATCAGATTTTGGTCAAGACATGCTTGAATCTGATTCAGAGCCCAGAAGGATTCAGACAGTGCTGAAAGCCAAAAGGTGGATTTACCAAATACTAACAAAATAATCAAAATTAACATTTTGATTTTTAGGAGCAAAACAGTAACATGACAAGAATCTGCAGAACTAAGCAGATGATAAATACTTGCAAGTCAAATTTATATATAAGATAGCCAAGATGATTGTTTATAAAATGATGGTAGTCTCATGTTCAAAGCTGTAGTGGATGGTGAGATAAGGAACATGAAAGTCAAAAGTTCAAAATATTATCATTTTGCTCGTCAGTGTCTGATCTACCTAAATGGCTTGATTATTGTATCATAAGCTGATAAAAAGCCAGATGTTACCACTTTACCACAGTAAAGTTATCACTTAAACATGCACCGATATGAGGGAGTAAAAGTCAGAATTGTTTGGGAGTTGGAGTTAGGGAAATTGAGGAGTCGGAGCTTTGGCTTACCAACTCCACAGCCCTGGTTTGTACACACAATGATACAGGGAAAATTGTCAATCACTGTATGTGGACGGGTTAAGGAGGACTTTGAGTTTCTTAATGGAGTTGCTTTTAACACTTGGGACGGATAAATAAAGACTTTCTCTAAATACATTGATTTGTTGAATTACCTTTGGTCAGGAGATAAAGAAGATTGTATAGCATACAAACATCTCTCTCCCCACCTCTCCCTGCTCTTTCTTTTATCTAATTGTTCTAAATTTCCATAACTCTGACCATGGTGAGTCACCTCCTGCAGAGTCGTCTCTCTAGTATCAGACTTTGAAATCTTCTCATATTGCTAAGGAAACAGCCTTTAAAGCTCTGCAGCCTGTATAGTACACTTCATAAATCTCTTACACTCATTGTCAGTGTAATAGGAATAGCAGAGCTGATGTGTCAATCACTGCTATAGACCCGCCCACAGTCTGAACACATTGTGTGATTCTAAAGCTGGTTGTGGCTGTGAAACTGCATGGTTAGAAAACCCTTTTAAGGAATCTAGTCAGTATTTCTCACCTCTCCTCTGCTCCAAATCATATAAACATATAATACAGAGCTCTGTTTCTCTACTCTATCACGTCCTGCTCTCAGATAAGAAAGCATAAACCATCTAATATGTTCCCTTTAAGGTTCATAATTATCTGGCAATCAAAGCTTTTTTTTACAATGGGAAACTGAAACAAGTTGGATATACTCGTACATGCGGTATTACATGATAGGAAATTAATAAAATGGCTGCTTATGTTCTATATCTGCAAGAAATAGAGCGGCTCCCATATATATAATATCTGTATGAATGAAAAGGACATATGGAAAGTGATTGTGTAAATAAGACAACATGTTAATCTATAAAACTGCATGCTTATGACAAATTATCTGTGTTCTGTTAGACACACAACAGAAAACCATGTGAATACAAGAACATCATACCACTTGGCAATAATACGCCCATATGTAGGCAGTAAAATATGCATGCAAGTTATAGACCTCTGACTCTATGTCACGGAAAGCATGGAAAATGTTTAAGTAAAACAATTATACAAGAAAACAAAATAATATAATTTTATCATTCGATTAATTTAGACTTAAAGTACATTAGATCCTTAAAAGAAGGACTTGTTATATTGTACGAAACAGAACATTGCATTCTGCTTTCAATTACTGTCCTGCATGATTTCTAGTACTTAATGTGGTTCAACACTACCACAGACAAGACACCAGATAATATGGACATTCATTGAGGACTTGTTTATACAAGTATATTTTAGTCTGTATTCCCATCTGTGTACGTGACTCAAAACAGGGTTGAATGTCCACAGAAGGAAGAAGAACAGTCTTTTGTATATGCTTGTATATATATGTATATACTTGCAACAGAAAGATGTATGATTTACATTATGTTATTATTACATTATTGCCTTTATTTGTTTTGGAAAATATAACTTATTAATGGTAATAAATAATATGTGGGACATGTATGAAATGGGCTGCACCAGTTTTCTGGCGTGTTGTCCGACTAAAGATACTGGCCATGTCTAACAAATATTTAAAAGGATATTTGCCAAAAACAGGCGCACGTCCGATATCCGTCAATTTTGTCTGTGACAATTTCAAAGTGGCGAGGCTGAGACCAAATATGTCTCAGGCAAACTCTTATTGCCAATAGTCAAAAAATTATAATTATTTCCCAACTAACACCACTAAAGTGATATAAACTAACATGATAATTATAAAAATTTACTTTTATTGCAACCACTAGAACACTCTATACCCTGATTCCTGTTTTCAATTGGACAGTTAGGGAATTATTGTAGTGGTATCAGTGAAAACAAAGACATCACAGCAGGATAGAAATAAAATAAAAGCTGTTAAAATAGTATCTTACTGAATAGAAACTATCACAGTGATCTCGCTTGGTGAACCTCAGGTCTCAGCGAGAGAAGGAAATTCAAATTTAAACAGTGATCGACATCTAATTAAAATTCTTTAAATTTAATGTAGGAAAATGAAACATGTAAAAATGTAAACGAAAAAATGTTGAGACAAAGTTGTTACAGCAAACTATAAAACAATATTTGGTTTTTCACGTCCAAAAACTTTTTTGAAAAAAATGAGCATAGGTGCACACTGGTGTGGCAGCAATATACATACACATTCCAATAACAGTAGCACACTATCAACTACAGAAAATATCTATATGCACATAGGAATTTTAGAAAAAGCATTTCAGCTATTTAGGATACATAAAACATTTTTTTGAGGTTCTTAGTTCACATTTTTGATCAAAACTGCTTAAGCCCACTTCCCAATCTTCAAGGGGACCTTTAATGCAGGTGGGTTCCTACACTAATGTTTCCTCTCTTTAGGGTCTGTTCAGATCTCCATACTTCAGGGAGTGAAGGTACCAGCTACTAAGTTCACTGCATTGATTTAAAAACCTGTGAAGGTGGGTGGAGTGCGAAAAACCAACAAGGAGGCAGCCACTCCTCCATACACAAACTAGAAAACAATATTTGGCTTTGCACATCCCAAACAATTTTTGAAAATATTAGCATAGCTTCACACTGGTGTGGCAGCAATATACATACACATTCCAATATCAGTAGCACACTATCAACTAAAAAAACTATCAAAATGCACATAGGAATTTTGTTGATACAGCATGCAAAATACTCATCTACTGACTTACACGTTGAAGAACGAAAATGTATTTGAAATCTGAAAGTAGAAAAAGATACACAGTATGTTGTAAGATTTTACTTAAACAAAATTTTATAATTCACATAATTACTTTTAATTGGAAATACAAATAAATGAACTGTGAATTAGGGTATGTTCACACGGCGTATTGGGACACGTATGGTACGCGCCGCAATATGCCGGGTGTTTTGGAAGCACACGCTGATCCGCGTGTAATTCCAGAGCATGAGGGGTGGGGGGCATCTGGCCAGCCCCCATTGCATGCATTGTCAGCGGCGCTAACAATTGACATGTCACTTTTCTCCCCGGGCGTAATAGGATCGTATTGTACGCCCGGGGAGACGACGCGTAATTCATAGTTCTCTATGAGAGCTATGGATTACTGTAATTGCGCCGCGCATTTCGCCACGTATATAGCACAATTCATGGCGAAATACGCGCACAATTACTCTTACAAATAAGTCGCTTAGTCTCTATAGAGTAGAATAGAAAACAACTTGCAGAATACTGAAGTAACTCTTGTTCATGATGAAATATATTAACAGGTCTATATCTAACCACAAGATTATGATAGACAGTTCTGTAGAAGGGAGAACATTATGATGTGTATAGAAAGAGAAACATCTAGGGTGACATGCATGAATGGGGTTGTGCCATTTTTTGCTTTGAGCCAAATTAATTGTCGTAACCCTGTTCTATAGGTGTATGAAACGTCGTACGCCAAAACTTGCCGCAATCTGCACTAGACACAACACTTTTGAATGCACCAAAGATGTGGAGGAGTGTCGCGCCAGAGTTGTACAATGCACCAAAATGGGCCAAAGTTTGGTATTAAAACTGGTAATACTTGGTATTTGTCATGGTTTTCCAGCCATTGTCAGATATTTCTGGTTGTGTGACTTGTCTCATTGTCTTACTGGAAGATCTCATCTGCCCCAGGAAACACAACCAGCATTTTATTGGCGTATTTGATCATCTGTCTGTTTCGGAGCCCCAAACACAATAGGGTTTGCTGAACTGTTTTGGACACACGTCTGGTCGCCCCCAGTTCATTTTGGTGGTGAGCTAATCCACTGAAGCATTTCGGTCTACCCTAGCACACCTCTGCAGCCGATGTTCACCTCTCAGATTAATGGCATCTGATGTTTGAAGTTTTTATGTTCCTTATTCACAAGGGTGACATTTTTCCAATCACAGTACACTTTTACCATAGCAGCACATGAACAGTTCACAAACTGTGTCGCTTTAGAATAAACTGCTAACCTTGACCAGAGCCAAAAATGGTCCCATTTTGCAACTCTGTTAAATTGCCCATTTACCCATGGTCATAAAAATGTAACAATATATTGAAAATCTATCACACATAGAAACACATTTACTTTTCCTTTCTAGTTAGTCAGGATTAACCTAGACAATTGAGTTTAAGGATGGGCCAAATTTATCTTATATTACTCCTACTGTTTGATCATTTTGGCACATCTTTAGACTTGTCTAACTTTTTAGACCAACTATTAGCACCAAAATTCTATGCCAGAAATTAGGTAAAATCGTGGTGCACTTCATCACATATAGACCACACCCCCATTCTCACAAAACTTTGCCTACTTTTAGCTAAGACACTCAACTCGTCAGATAAATTGAAAAAGTGTAAAAACATAATAAATGTGCCTGCGCCAAAAATGTGCGTGCAGCCACTATAATTAATATGCCCCAGTATGTGAAAAATGTGACAACATAAGCACATCTTCTCCCTAAAGAACTAATTATTACAGTAGAGGAAGAAAGACAAGTCACAAAAAAACCTGAAAACTTAACCTGTACAGTGCCTACCTAGGTTTTAGAGTAACAAAGATTAGGCAGGCTAAACCATCAGAGTATGAGCACTGAACAGCATTCAGCAGCTTGCTCTCTTTTGTTAGATATACCAGCTGCAGAAGACAAAGTATCTTAACATTTTTAATTGAAACCAATTGTAAATCTGTTTTATGTAATAAAATACATGCAATACAATAAAAAATTGTCTGCAAAGAAATCCACAAAAATTTCTCTTGGGTTTTATTACATGAACAGTTTACATATTGCAGTTGAGTGATGAAATCAAAAGAAAATGTATAAAAGTTCTTAAAAGTTATTATTTTGATCTAGTGCTCCATTAAGGTTGGCATATTGCTGCAAATCCCTGAACAGTTCTGTTTAAACGTGTGCCTGCATCTAATCAGTATGTGTTTCAGATGGAGCTACTGAAATGTAATAGATCAGGTCAGTAAGGCCGGGGTCCACAGTGCGGCGGCCGCATGCAGACAAAATCGTGGCCACAGATGGCCATTCAAGTTTGTTGAAGAAACAGTAGTCACTGGCAAACTTGAACAAGTGTTGATGATCGTGGTTTTGTCCATATCCGACTGTTGCAGTGTAGGACCCCAGCCCCAATTATCTGTTTGAAAATTAAATAGGCTTAGACTATATTCACATCACGAATGCTGAACATGTCCAAAAGGCAGGCTCGGACTGGGCCGCCAGGGATCGGTGAATCCCCCGGTGGGCCCCAAGCTGCTGTGGGCCCCGGAGGCACTGTGGGCCCGTCCGCGCATCCGGTCACTGAACGCTCGGGCCCTGCGTCCCGAGCGCCCAGAGACCGGCCCGGGAGTTGGGGACTATTGTCCCCGACTCCCGGGGCTATGCGGTGCCGGGCACCGGCCCCTACTGCTGACTTAGGCTGCGCGGTGACGTCACATCACCGCGCTGCCTATGCAGGACCGCAGTAGAAGCCAGAGGCAGCTCGGAGTTGCAGGAGCCGGAGCCAGGTAAGTGGCTGGTTGTGGTTTTTTTTTTTTTTTTTTTAATCTACCTACAGGGGCCCTGACTACAAACGGGGCCCTGACTACAAAGGGGGTCCCTGGCTACACAGGGGGTCTCTGGCTACAAAGGGGGGCCCTGGCGACAAAGGGGGCCCTGACTACAAAGGGTGGTCCCTGGCTAATATAAAGGGGGCCCTGCCTACAAAGGGGGACCTGACTACAAAGGGGGCCCTGACTATAAAGGGGGCCCTAGCTAATATAAAGGGGGCCCTGGCTAATATAAAGGGGGCCCTGGCTACAAAGGGGGCCCTGACTACAAAGGGGGTCCCTGGCTAATATAAAGGGGGCCCTGACTACAAAGGGGGCCCTGGCTACAAAGGGGGCCCTGACTACAAAGGGGGCCCTGACTGCAAAGGGAGGCCCTGACTACAAGGGGGCCCTGGCTAATACAAAGGGGGCCCGGGCAACAAAGGGGGCCCTGACTACAAAGGGGGCCCTGACTATAAAGGGGGCCCTGGCTAAAACAAAGGGGTCCCTGACTACAAAGGGGGCCCTGGCTAATGAAAGGGGGGGCCCTGACTACAAAGGGGGCCCTAACTACAAGGGGGACCCTGACACCAAAGGGGGCTCTGGCTAAGACAACGGGGGCCCTGGCTAATGAAAGGGGGCCCTGACTACCTCTCCGGGGCCCTGACTACCTAAAGGAGACCCCTAACTGCCTGTATACTACATAAAGGGGGTCCCTAACTGCTTGCAGCCGATATAAAGGGGACCATAACTACCTACAGCTTACCTAACTGGGGGAAACCACCTACCTACAGTCTAACTAATTGGGGTCCACCAACCTAACTGTAGCCTATCTACTTTCTTAACTGGGGCCTGCTTATCTAACTGGGGGCTATTTACCTACCCACCTGTGGCTAGGTACCCACCAGCTTGCCTGGGGCTGGCCTACCAACTTATCCAGCGAGAGTCTAAATACCTAAATAGGGCCTATCCAGTTACCTGGGACCTTGCCCATTTGCCTACCTACCTAGATTCTTGCCTATCTACCTGGTAATATAATTTAGAGGGAAGCAGCCCATAGTTGTAGCATTATCTCCAGGGGGTTAGTCCTCTCCCCACCTTCCAGCCCCTTAGGATACTAGGCCTCTAAGTTATGGCTTGTACCCTCTCTCCCACCCCTGGGTAGTTTGTACAGAGCTGGGAATAGGTAAAGAGATGCTGGAAAATTGAGGATTCTAAGATATGTGTGTGTAATTTCTGCAGGGATGAGTGGTGGCTGGGACAAGTCATCATGGCGGTGTGAAACAGATGCAGAAGAAAAGGGAATAAGAACAACTCATGAGAGAAGAGAACGACTCATCAGATAAGACATCTCCGGTGAGTCCCTGATTTAAGGGTTTTTTTTATATTGTAATGTGATGGTGACCTGAGCTGGTGTCGGACCACTATGTGGTCTCCATATAGCAGTGTTGTAGGTTATATCGGCGTGGGTATAGTGGCAGTGTACATGTGTTCCTGATTATAAGAGTGAGGGAGAACCTGACACTGTGATTAGGAGTTAGACTTTTACTTTCTTGCTGGTGTTTATTTTAGAAGGTGGTGAGGTGCATGACCAAGGGAAACGTGGAGGGTGATATTGTATGTGGGCTGGTGGGTGATATGGATGGAGCTACTTAGCCCTGTGTCTATGATATGTTAGACTGACATATGTGTGACTAACTTGCTCTTGTACTACACAATACAGTTCTGTTTTGCACACTGTATTATGTGGTAAAATGGGCGCATTAATGTCCGAGAGGCTAGTAATATTTTCATGTACAGTAGAGTGGGTCCCCCAAGATCAACTCCCCTGTGGGCCCCAGACCCCCCAGTCTTACAATGCCAAAAGGTATAATGTTGCTAATGTATGTAATTCCAAATAAGTGTCCTATTGACATGGGTTTAGGCAGTATATGAATTATTACAATTTTTGATGCAAACCACAAGGCATACTTTTTTGCAGTGGATGGCCAAAATTTGCAACTGTATGGCTTACACATGCATTTCAAGCCCATATTTATATTTGAAAACTGGATGAGAACAGAGCCTAAAGTCCATTTCAGGCTTCATTAAAGTGGTTTTATCATTACACACTTTCGCAGACTTGAGCTGTTTCTGCCTGTTACAGCTTCAAATCCAGGGGAGAGTCTCTCCTCTCGGTAGGTGTGTCTCTCCTCCCAGGAGGTGTGTCTCTCCTCACTGAAGAGTTATGACATCATCATTCTGTGTGAGCAGCTGAAGGGAGAAGATGTCACATCTCTGCACACATCCTGCAATGGTTCTCATGCCTGCAGAGCTGTCATCTCTCTCCACAAGTTCCTTGTAACCAGAACACCTGCATTGGTGTAAGCAGTTATACATACAGTCTGAACTGATGAAACAAATGTGAGAAAGGCAAATTTGTTATCATGTTATCAGGCCGGAGATAGAGAGGGGGCAGACCGTATAAGGCTATGTTATATGGGGGGAGAATGAATCTAGCAGCTAGAGACTCAGTAATTGCCCAAATCCTTCACATAGAGCCATCCCTGGGAGATGAGCATAGAGAAGCTGAGACAGCCTTTATTATACAGACACAGTCATCGGCAGCTCGTTTCACTTTCATTTACACGGGACGTGTCCCATCCAGGAGGCGTGTCCCAACAGTATGAATGAAATATCAGTTAGCCAATCATAGAAAAGGAGGCGTGGCCCGACCACCTGCTGCAGAAATAGATATAGATGCACAGATTAGCTCATATCTGCAATACTAAGTGATTTAGGTAATGTAAAGCAATTGCAAAAGGGCTCATTTTTACTGTCCCCATCATTAGAAATATGATCTTTGTAGCGAGAAAACCCCTTTAATGTAACTATATTTTAGACTGAAGATAATGACCACAACAGCTAGGGCCACATGTATGAAGACTGTCTAGATGTAAGACTTTCTTTGCTGCCCATAGCAACCAATCAGCACTCCCCTTTCATTTCATATAGTGCTCTGAAAAAATGAAAGAGGAGCTCTGATTGGTTGCTATGGGCAACAAAGAAAATCTTAGACCTAGACAGTTTTTATACATGTGGCCCTTAGCTCAAAACAGAAATGATACATAAAAAGAAACTTTGGCTTTAATCAGCTCACCTGCTTGACATTATGCTTTATAAAACAACTCTTGTTGGTCACCTGGATAAAAGGACCTTGGTAATCGTTGTAGATGACATGAGTTAAAATGCATCTAGCATCCCAAAACAGCTGGTCATAATTTTTAGGCTCTTGGTTTTCACCTCCCCTCTTTCCAAGGGCCACAACTTTTTTAAATTTTCCATCTACATAGACATATTTTTTTTTTGCGAAACAAGATGTACTTTCTAATGGTGTCATTCACTATACTACAGAAAATACTGGGAAACTGGAAAAATTCTGAGTGGGGTGAAATGTGAAAAAAAACCGTACTTGCGCAATGTTTCCAAACGTTTTGTTTTTATGTCATATAAACAATGTGTTATCTGTATTCTGTAAGTTGATACAATTCTGGTGTAGGGTTTTCATTATGTTTTAGTACTTTAAAAAGCGTAAATATTCTTTATGTATTAAATTTGGGTTGTAGCGCCATTTTCTGTGACCAATAACTTTTTTGTTTTTCCCCCTGTGGACCTGAGTGAGGGTTCATTATTTATGGGCTGAAGTGTAATTTTTGTAGGTAAAATTTTGGAATAGATGAAACTTTTTGATTACATTTTATTCCAATTTTTAGGGAACGTGAAGTGACCAAAAATAACCAATTTAGGCATCTGGAATATTTTTTCTTCTACTGTATTAAAGAGGTTTTCTCAGTAAAGGCTTTCACAGGCATCTTAAGCTTTCTCAGTCTTATAGCTGCAAATCCAGGGACGGGTCTCTACTCCTAGAAGGCGTATGTTCTCTCACTGAAGACTGGGGATGACATCATTCTATGTGAGCAGTGGGAGGGAGAGGATGTCACAGCTCTGCAGAACTCCTGCAATGGTCAGTTCTCATATCTGCAGATCTGTCACCTTCCTCCACAAGCAATCTTTGTAATTAGAACACCTGTATTGGCTTAAAAAGTTTTACATTCAGCCCCCTAACATTACAGAAAGTGACATAATGTCATTGTGTCTAGTAGAGTGTATTACATATGTGTTAAATGGGTGGGAGGAGTGAATATAGCATTGCACAGATCCTTCACATCAGAGCTGTCTATGGAAGAGGAGCAGAGCAGCCTTCAGTTTCACTTTCAGTTTGACACATCTCAGAGGGAAGTGAGCACAAAGTGCAGACAGCCAGTCACAGCACAAGGGCCATGTCCCGCAAAGGGGGGTGGATCCCATCCAGGGGTTTAACTAAATATCAGGCAGTTAATCACAGCAAAGGTGGCGTGGCCTGACCCCAGGCTGCAGTTTCAGGTGTGGAACACAAGGTTTAGCTGATAGCTGCTATACTAAATGATTTAGGTAATGCAAATCAATTGCAAAAGTGCTTATTTTTACTATCCCCATCATTACAGATATGATCTTTAGAATGAGAAAACCCCTTTTAACGACGCGACAATACCAATTATGTGTATCTTTTTTTTTATTTGTAATATGGCAGAAGGAGGAAGTTTTTAACTTTTTATATTTCAGATTTTAAATTAGGATACAGAAATTAGGATACAAAAATTAAATATAAAAAAAGAATCTGAAATATAAAAAGTTAAAAACTTCCCCCTTAAGAATAGCTGTGATTTGCCATCTTTCAATAAGAGACTGTCAAAAACTCTTTCATACCTTTTAAAATTTTTATCTTTCTGAACATGGAGCGAACTGCAGGTGGTAAGCGAGCAAATAGGGGTGTAGGACATGGAGGTAGAGATACGAGAGAAGGTGCTCCTTCCAGTGCTGGTGACAACACTCAAGCCAGCGGATCGTCGGTTGCAAGACCGTCAGGCCTGTCATCGCTGGGTCGGTGCCCTGTGAATCTCAGTAACGATCAGTGGTTAATGCAACCTGCATCCAGCAGTCTTACCTCCTCGTCCTCCAAGTCACGGCCAAAAATGTCGTCATCATCAGCATCCGTCCAACATGAAGCGAAGGCAGCCCAAATGTCAACTCGTGTACCCACCACTGTGGATAATCCATTTTCTGAAGACCTCTTTGATGACAAAATGCGAATGGGGTCAGAAGGCATTTCAAAAGATCAAGAGGCCAAAGAGGATGATTTTGTCTGCTCTGATGCCCAATTGCTGATGCCATCAGAGGAGGAGAAGGAAGCCGGTCAGTCGCCACAAATCCCGAGCGGTCGGCAACACCTGGCAGTGCCTGTTGCTTGTAGCCTGCAGCTCCAGGATGTAGAATGTCAGGACGAGGAAGTCACCTGTGTTGATGATGATGATGATGACGACATTGCGGATCCAACGTGGTCTTTTCAGCAGAATTTGCTTGCGAGCGCTTCATCACTGGAGAGGAGGATGTTGATGGGGTCAGTGTCAGTAGGGTCTGCGCCTCAAAAAAGGTAAGGCGGTCGCACAAGTTGCTGAGTTTATTCGGCCAGCCCGATCAGCGGAAACACCGCTCCTCTATTAACGCCGTTGAAAAGGTCCAGGACCTCTCAAAGCCTGGGCCTTTTTCGTGCAAAAGCCTAATGATTCACCCTGCAATGTATATGCCGCGACTTTGCCGTAAACACATCAGTAGAGGGAAGAACCTAGGTGTTTAAACCACACCATACATGTATAGTCACAATGCTGCAAATGCTATGAGTGAAATGGAGGGGAACATTGGCAAAAAAGGCACACCGATCCGGGCAATCCAACTTCTGTCACACCCTCTGTCTCGCCCTCCTCCTCCTCCGCCACGACCAAGCGTTCCTCAGTGCCCATGTCCTCTCAGAGTCATGATCAAGGATCAGCTTGCTTCAGCCTACACCGTTCACACGAGTAACTCCTGCACCACCAGAGAACCATCATACATTTCTCCCTTTCCACAAGATTGGACCTGCAGCCGTACAGCGGCCAGTCTAGCAGCCAGCCTTCTGTTACCTGGGTTTGGGATGTCAGAAGAAAACACTTTAACCCAAACTATCCCAAAGCCAAAAGGGCCTGAATGTCGGCATTGCCAGGCTTTGGCCTTGGAATTGTTGGCCTTTCGTCACTGGTGGACAAGATGGGTCTTCCACTTCATGGCCCTTGCTGCCCCCAATACCAGATGCGAGCAGCATTTTTCCAGGAAATAGGTCCCTGTCCTGGCCTGCCACGTGTCATTAAATATTTCAGCACGTTGTCTGCATCATCTGTGTCCAGCAATAATCCATCTGACCACTTGATACATGGACTAGTAAGCACAGCCAAAGCCGCTTATATCTCTGTGACAGTCACTGGGTGTGCCTGGGTGGGATGTCTTGGCGTTAACGGTGGCTCTCAGGCTCCCGCGACAGAGATCTTTTCAAAACGGCAGGGATGGTGCAGGGCTCTTTCCCCCAAGGTGTCCACTGGTAGCATCACGTGCCCATAGAATCCGGCCGTGTTGTATGAAATAATCTGTCTTGGAGGACCATCAAACACAGGTCAGGAAATGTGGATGGCTTCTTCGCAACGAGACCGTGCGCTTGCTGGGTGACAAGATCCTTATGCCAGGCAAGGTGCGTGTGCGATACGTCCCGACCATCTCCTGGGCCCTTATGATCGGTAGGATGGGAGCCATCCCTTGCCTGGCAAACGTTCATGAACCTCATCGTCCAGAATTTCTTAAAGCGCTACCGGCTGGTCTGGGCTGCATGATGAGATGGCTACGGTGGTCTGAGCTCACACTTCCGCCGTTCGCAAACACCCTGCTTCGTCCCCCGCCTGGCTGCGTGTTGTCTTGCAGCGTCAGCTCGGCCTTACCCGTTCAACCGACTACATTTGTTGACGTGGCTAACACGATTGGAATTCCTCCATCCACTTGCTGTCAGAATTGTGCAGCTGCGCAATGACTATATTGCAGTATGAAGTTGGGACACTTGGCCTGACAAGCTGCGGTGCGACTTGGGGTGTTGGACCACCGAGTGTGGAGGCAGGTGAAAAAGGGCTCTGAACATCCTTGGCACAGTTTTGAAGAAGGGCCCCCACAAACCCCACCTAAATGTCAGTGCGGACAATGCCCTTGTCAGCATGAGCATGTGGTTGTGATCTTAGTTCTGGATACGATCGTTGGACATTCTGAAACATCATGTTCCACCAGCGATGGAGGAGGAGACGGACACTGAGCGGACACGGAGCCATTCTCTACCGTCGAATCCTGAAGGCCGACTGTTTCACAAACTTTATCGGTCTTCATTAGGTAGTGGTTCGGGAGTCTAGGCTAGTGCAACGGTCTCAGGGTGCATCATTTTGAGGCATGTCAGGGCTGTTTTGAAGCTTGTGCCGGAAGGGAAGCTGAGAGGAGGAGGATGAGGTGTTCCTGGGACACCGACGTTACCGAAGTCCCTGCTTGGAAAGAGGATTGGCACGGGATTTGAGGTGAGAGGGAGGAAAGAGAGGAAAGGAAAGATCAGTATGCTAGTGCACCTTGACCCAGAGGCTTGGGATATTTCAAGGGATCCTCCTCACATGAGTGCTATGGTTGCTCCACATTTCCTTCAACTTGTATCCTCACATTAAGGCCATCAAAACTGAACAACAGTTATTGGTTGCCACACTCCTCGACTCTCCCGGTACAAAGCAAAACTCAGCATTTTCTTTCAACCACCCAAATAGAGAGTTTAAGGCAGGAATTGGAACCGTGCTGATGATCTACTGGTTGGAAATCTTGTTGGTCTGCTTCATGTCTTCAAATCGTCACGTGGGTTAAACAAACGTTCAGCAACGTAACAGCAGCAAGAGTGCCAAGTAGCCGTAGCAGGCCAGCTAGCAGAAGCATTGTGCAGAAGCCTTACTGGGTGACCTCTGGCAATCCTTATTTACCACCTCACCAACGCATGTAATGCAGGGCAAACATACGACCAACAGAGCCCCGGCTTTAAGATCATGGGTGCTACGACTATCTGCCCTCAACACCGATGTTTTTGGATATGTTACGGACCCAAGCGACTTCTGGGTATCAAAATGGATGAATGCCCGAGCTCGCTCGCCCACGCCTTAGAGGTGTTGTCCTCCCCAGCAGCCGCATCATATCTGAGCGGACCTTCAGCACAGCTTGATCGTTTGACTTTCATCAAGATGAATCAGGCATGGTCTCTGATGATGTTGTGGCCCCAATTGCTAAGGTCACTGATTAGTTGCCAGCCTACTTCACATGCCTCTTCAAACAGAAATGGTACTCTTGAAAAAAAAAAATTTAAATGATCATGTCTTACTGCAATTTTTATTCTCTTTTCCCAAAAGTTCTTTTTGCTGGTTTTGCGGTGAGGAGACTGTAAAAGACACCAATTGTACACGGTTTCATGAAAAAACCGTATTCCATTTACTCACTTCATCTTTAGAATTTGTCGCACTGTCAATGGTTTTGGGGTAATGGTGCTGTGAGATACAGCTAGAAATGTGGCTTCTAAGTGGCATTTCTCCCTCACAATTTTTAACAGTGGCTGAGAAGTCATTTTTATAATTTTTTGGGTCATGCTGCTGTGAAATGTAGCTATACTAAAGGTCCTATTTTAAAAAATGTGGTTTCTAACAGACATTTGTTCTTCACAATTGTCTAGAGTGGCCAAAGGGTCATGTTTTGAATGTTTTGGGGATGTTGCTGTGAAATGCAGCTATACTACAGGTCCTATTCTAAAAAATGTGGTTTCTAACAGATATTTGTTCTTCACAATTGTCAAGAGTGGCTCAAGGGTGATGTTTTGAATTTTATTGGGCATGCTGCTGTCAAAAACAGGAATAGGTAGGACACTGTTAATGGACACATATTGCAAAATGACTTGTTTTTGCAAGATCTTTAACATAGCTAGCAATCCCTGTAGTGAGACAACCCGTTTAATACAATTTAAAAAAAAGAGAAACAAAGACATGGTGGGATTCCATCCTATTTTAACAATGTGTTTTCTAGAATTAAACTACTAAAAAAATTGCATGTACAAAATAGCTGATACAAATATTCCTCTGAATTGTACAAGGGAGGTACAGGAAGACTTGAACAGATGTAGGTTATTCAGAGGACATGGTGTATGGAGCACATTCGCCACCCCAAGAACAGAGACAATTTCCTCCAACACGTTGAGTAAAACGAGAAAAAGAAAGCCAAGAAAAAGGGCACCTGGGTGAAACAGGAGCGTCAGCCACCAGCATTTCCAAGTGAAGCTCAATTGGTCCGCACTCTAGAGGGGGGCAAGCGCTCTCGTAGAGGCAGAAATTTCTCAAGCGCTACCCAGGTCTTGCCTGTGCACTGAGGAAGGCTGGAGGTTTTAGCTCACACTTCCGCTTCCGCACTCTGCTTCAGCACGACTGTTTTCGTTGCTGCGTCATAAGGGAATTTTTGCCATGTTAATGGATGACGGACGCCAGCCTGGGCTCTCACCGCACCCACTGTAACTCGGGCCCTGCTAGCTGAACCTGCGTGTTAATAGATGACGAAAACCAGCCCTGGCTCTCACCGCACCCACTGTAACTCGGGCCTTGCTAGCTGAACCTGCGTGTTAATAGATGAAGGACGCCAGCCCTTGCTCTCACCACACTCACTGTAAGTCCGGCCCTGCCAGCTGAACCTGCGTGATCCACGTTTACAGCCGCTTCACAGTACAGTACTGTACTGTGAAGCGTTAGTAAATGGAAGGTTTTTTGAATAAACCCATAGGTACAGATAAATGGTTACCGGATGTTTCAAGAATTTTCTCGGATTGTGAGCTACCAGGGGATACGGATTGTGTAGATTTAAAATCTATATTTAAAGAACTATACATTGCCTATAGAGAAAACATTAAGTCTTTTTGGGAGACACATTGTCTGGATAACTACATCAAGGCAAGCATTGTCCCTAAGGGATTGAGGTCACAAGTAAGTCCAGCTGTAAGGTCTAGGTCCCCACAGGTAATTAAGAAGTGGGAACAAGAGTTACTCAATTCCTCTCAGAATTTGATGAGGATACTGCTTGAAGAGGAGAGGATTATTTTAGAAAGGACAGGGGCCAAACTGAAAGAAACTATCGAAAAAGCAGTTAAACTGAGGGATAATCCCGACTTCCCTAGACGTGAGACACTCCTAAAGAACTCGGTGGAAAAGTACACCCAGAGTCTGAAAGAAAGAAAACATAAACAATTTAAAAGGGATCTTAATGAGTTTAAGGAAGGTAAAGCCTTCTCTTATCTATTTGAACACGAAGTAAAAGAAACGGACGTTTCTTCATCAGATCCCGAATTTTCAGATACTGAGAGGTCTGGGGGTAGACACTATAGAGGTGGTCAATATAGAGGAAGAAGGGGCAGTTATAGAACATGGAATGGAGAATGGAGGAGGGGAAGGAATTGGGGAAGCCAGTACGGGAGAACAAATATAAATGGCATCAGAGCACCCCAACATGGAGCATTAACAGATGCAGCCTCGTCCTCCTCCTCTTCTTCCTCTTCAATCCCTTTTTTAGAACAGCAGGAGGGCCCACCCTATGTACTGAGGGAGAGTACCACTCAGCAACCCAAAGCAGAGAAAAAGAGAGGCAGGGGAAAAACCAAGTGATTAATTTGTCACAGAAACCTCTATCATTAGAGGAGTTGAGTGTCCTTTCTAAAGGTCTGTCCTTTGTACCAACCACCAGATTTAACGAGTTCCATTGGGTCAAAGATATTAACCTATTCATACGGAAAATTAAGTGGTTTAAGTTCTTTAGAAATAATGATAGACAAGAATGTGAAGAACTTGGTATCTCATTAGAGGATCTATCTGGAGTAAGAACCTTAACTAGTTTATTACAAGAGGGTGACGATACGGAGGGAATAGGTCCACAAACTGACCTTAGAATTAAAAGCACTAGATCCCCCCCTCCCCACGATACCCCAGAGATAGAGATCTTTTTGAGGATGGTAACTAGAGAACTGGAATGCATGAATAAGAAAAGACGGTCACAAAACCATCTGACCAATTTGACCCGGAGAGAAAAGAATGCTTTAATTGCACTTGAATCCAATACTGAGATAGTGATCAAACCCTCAGATAAAGGGGGGAACATTGTAGTGATGGACAATGCCAAATATATGTTGATGTGTAACCGTCTATTGGAGGATAGAACAGGATATGCTATTCTGAAAACTGATCCCACTGAGGTATATTTTACTGAGTTGGAAAGAATTGTCATTGATGGGGTTGACAAGGGTATCCTCTCGACAGAAGAGGCACGTTTCCTTTTACCTAATAAGCCGCAAATTGCGACCTTTTACTCCCTGCCAAAGGTGAATAAAGGGCTGATCCCTTTAAAGGGGCGCCCCATAGTGTCAGGGATAGGATCACTAACACAAAATGTGGGGGTCTATATTGACAGAGTCCTGAAGGACTTTGTGGTGACCCTCCCTTCCTACCTGAGGGACACAGCCGATCTCCTCAAGAAACTTGAAGGTATAAGTATTGATCGAGACGTATGGTTGGCCTCGGTGGATGTGGAGGCTCTTTACAGTAGCATTCCACACCACTGGGGCCTACTAGCGGTGAGGTACTTCTTGAGCATGCGAGGCAGGCAATTTGAAGAACACAATGATCTGGTGTTAAGATTGCTTGAATTTACATTGACCCACAACTATTTTCTCTTCAGACCCGGGTCTACCACCAGCTCAGGGGCACGGTATGGGGAGCGCTTGCGCTCCCACGTATGCTAATCTTTTCCCTGGGCGGGGTGGAACGGCCCCTGGTGTTCGGAGAGGAGATGGACACATACACTAGGAATATCCTCTTTTGGGGCAGGTTCATTGACGACGTCTTCGTGCTGTGGCAGGGCACGGAGGCGTCGTTCAGGGAATTCATCGATGCATTGAATATAAATGACATTGGATTGAAATTCACTTTTGAAATTCATGCATCTGAGATTGCCTTTTTGGATCTTCGGATTCGTAGGGACGATCTGGGTTGCCTCCAGACTTGCACCCACCGCAAAAAAACTGCCAACGAACAGTCTCCTCAGGTGGGAATTTCTCATCCACAACTTTGCAAAGGGGAATACCTAAAGGACAAGACCTCAGAGTCCGCAGAAACTGTTCTAGGATTCAGGATTTCTATTCACAAGCGAATGATCTACGGAATAGATTTCTAGAAAGAGGGTATCCATTGTCGACCCTAAAACCTGCCTTCAGAAATGCATTACTAAAAGATAGGGACAGTCTATTAAACATCAAAGACACCCGGACAGAAGACTCAATGGAATTCAGGATAATTGGCACTTTTCATGACCGAAAATATGAGGTCATGAAAATTCCTACGTAAATACGGGGAATTTTTGAAGATGGATGTGGATCTTTGTGACCACCTGTCTACAGGACCCCAGGTAACATATAGGAGAGGTAGATCTCTAAGGGACAGACTGGTCAAGAGTCATTACATTCCACCTAGACCAGAGGGAACCTGGCTAGACCGCAAGCCATTT
The DNA here is from genome assembly GCA_025379985.1 of Phyllomedusa bahiana. Taxonomy (NCBI): domain Eukaryota; kingdom Metazoa; phylum Chordata; class Amphibia; order Anura; family Hylidae; genus Phyllomedusa; species Phyllomedusa bahiana. The sequence goes on from JAODAL010039278.1 coordinate 34,048, forward strand.
GGCATGTTTAGGTGTGGAGGGTGCACTTTTTGTAACTATATACACCAGACGAAAGAATTTAGGAGTAATGTAACAGGGAAGACTTACACGATTCGTGATTTTTTGAATTGTCGGTCCCAAGGTGTTGTGTATCTTTGCAACTGCGACTGCGGGAAGCAGTACGTAGGCAAAACGATCAGGCCCGTGAAAGTACGAATAGGGGAACACCTTGGAGACATAAGACATAGACGAGAGACCCCTATCTCGAGACACATCTGGCAGGAACATATAGGAGATTCATCCAAATTAAGGTTTATATGTATTGAGAAAATCAACATCACAACCAGAAAAGGTAACATCGATAAGAGATTGTTGTGTAAGGAGACCGAATGGACGTATCGTTTGAAATCCATGCAACCGGAGGGATTAAACGAGTTGTTATACTTCGGCTGCTTTATTTGAACTAACTTTCACCTTTTGGGTACCTATGGCTTCATAAAAGTGATTTTGGGTTGTTTGTGAACCAGGGCATGAATAGCCCGACAACCGTTTTTAACTTTTGAAAAGGTATCTTTTTTTGTCACTAATTGTATGTATCTTTGTTCGGACAGATTATATCCTCTGAACTGTCCTCTCTTTGATAGTAGTCCTGGCCACCTGTCAAGGGTTGGTACTATTACTGTTATCAGTGTCTCATTTGATCCATATAAAATTTGGAAATATAGAGTCTATGCATGAAATGTGTTAATGATCTGCATGACTCTCTGTTTTACTGATCTAATAGAAAATGCGGCTCTATTGGTGAAATACTCCCATTATTGAAATTGGAGACTTAACATTAATCTCTGATGGAGATACTTCATTTTACAGTAAGACTCAGTTTGAATAGTACTTCTCTTGTTAAACTATCGTACATACTGAAACCGGCCGCCACGGCAATGATAGATCCATGCGCTGGGAGTTCTAATTTGCGGTTCCACAGACAACCGGTCACCACGGCAACGGTAAACCGATGCGTGCGCAGTACTGAGTGAAGGTTTCGTTAGTCCTGCGCACGCTCATGGATAATTGTCTTCACAATAGTATGTCGGCGCATGCGCAGTCGGGAGTTCTGGACGCCGTGATATCTCGTGTATTACGCGGGCTCTGACATGAGCGTCCGATCTCCTTGACAACATTACTCTGACGCATGCGCAATAGAACTTAGAGAACGCCGTAACATCGTGGGTGAGCACGGTAAGTTTTCCCGCTCCAGTGCGGACTATTTAAGAGAGGACTTTCACCTTAGGTAGATTGTCATCAAGTTCCAGGGGCAAACATCACTGCCGATTTCCTTGTGCATATCATTGCCAACTCCCCTGATGAACCCGGTTGTATCACACTGGGGGAAACGCGTCAGGAAAAGGAAGATGTTGGAGTGACACAGACTATGGAGTGACTTAAGGTCGTATCTTTTGGTTTGACATCAATGCGATCTTACCACTAGGATCTCTATCATCAGCAGACCTAGATCATTTTGCACAATATTAAATTCCTAGTCAGACCAATTATGCATGAGTTCTGATGGAGTATGAACCCTAGATCCATGTAGTTACGTTTTGCATATGTTTCCATGGTGATGACCAATATATATCCTTGCTAACAATAGTAATCTATGAAGTATACTAATATTTGTTTCGAATAGACACGTGATGTATCTGCTTTATTGATAAGATAGTTATATCTGAGGTAGGTCAGGGATAGGACAGTTCAATTTGACAGGGTGAGCCTCCTTATGGTGGGGCCGTCCCCTTTTTGGGGACGATTACTCGACCTGTCCATAGGTTTATTGTAGGGTCTGCCTAGGGAAAGATATATAGATTTATCTTTGATATCTTGTAATGAGGTAGTGGTTTTTGCCTTTGTTTTTTTTGGTGTGATAATTTTGTAAGTATTTTTTAATGTTAATTTAATAAAAGGTTGATTTTAGATTAAGAGCTTTGTTTTTTGGTTTCAGTGTTTTTTCCACGTTCACATCCTCACCCGCCTTGATCAGTAATTTCCTCCAACCCACTTGACAGTAGAATGCAGGATTTTCAGACAGGCCTCGTTGACCTACTGGGGACATCTGTTTCGTTTGCTTCACATTCTAATGTCACGGTGGAACAATGTCACCAGTAGAATGCCAAGTAGCTCTAGCAGCAACAGTATTGGAAAACGAGTTTTTTTAATATAGTTTATTTCTTATTGCTAAATTTTTTGCTGCGGGCACCTGTGCGGGTTTTTGGGTCATGCTGCGTTACAGGATATGGATAGTCAATGTCTATTTCACTAAAATACTGCTTCAAAGACTTCTTTCTTCCGGCACTTTTTAATCTGTGGGTCAAGCGGGTTTGAGGGTCATGCTGCGGTACAGGACAGGTATAGTCAATGTCCAGTTCAACTAAAATGGTGGTTTGAAAGACTCTTTTTCCGGCACTTTTTAATCTGTGGGTCAGACAGGTTTAATGGTCATACTGCGGTCCAGGACAGGTATAGTCAATGTTCAGTTCAACTAAAATGGTGGTTGAAAGACTCCTTTTTCCAGCCCTTTTTTAATCTGGGGGTTATGCAGGTTTGAGAGTTATGCTGTGGCCCAGGACAGGCATAGTCAATGTCCAGTTCAACTAAAATGGTGGTTCACGATAGCACGTATCCAGTTTACTGCTGTGGATGATAATTCCAGCTTCTCCAGACCTGTTTGGGTGTAAAAATGAAGGTGTTGTTCCTCTCCCATAGACTTTAATGGTCATCGGCAATAATCTGTTATCGACTATCGGAAATCGTCATGATAATTGCCGATATCGACTATCGAATCGATAACGATAGTTGACACAATCGCTCATCACTAATTTCAAGTCATGTCTTCTACATTGTAGCTATTATGGCTATAATGTAAACCCTAGTATAAGACGTTATTTCTGCCATTGAAACGAAGTACTTGCAATATGTATAATTATTTCCTATAGGCTAGATCCATAGACACCACCAAAAATCTCTAATATACTCTAGTTTGTAAGGGAGATAGCATTCTCCCTCTATCCTCTCTCAAAAGAAAATATATTCTTTTGCAAATAGCTGCTTTCCAATGTATGTAGACAGTTTGTATCTGTGTTTGAGGGATTGACCGGTGATACTGTTCTTTGTCTTTATTTTGCACTTGTATACATATCACATGTGCATATACACTCACCGGCCACTTTATTAGGTACACCTGTCCAACTGCTCGTTAACACTTAATTTCTAATCAGCCAATCACATGGCGGCAACTCAGTGCATTTAGGGATGTAGACATGGTCAAGACAATCTCCTGCAGTTCAAACCGAGCATCAGTATGGGAGAAAGGTGATTTGAGTGCCTTTGAACGTGGCTATGGTTGTTTGGGTGCCAGAAGGGCTGGTCTGAGTATTTCAAAACTGCTGATCTCCTGGGATTTTCAGCATAACCATCTCTAGGGTTTACAGAGAATGGTCCGAAAAAGAAAAAACATCCAGTGACTGGCAGTTCCATGTGGGCGGAAATGCTTGTTGATGCCAGAGGTCAAAGGAGAATGGGCAGACTGGTTCGAGCTGATAGAAAGGCAACAGTGACTCAAATAGCCACCGTTACAACCAAGGTAGGCAGAAAGACATCTCTGAAAGCACAGTACGGCGAACTTTGAGGCAGATGGGCTTACAGCAGCAGAAGACCACACCGGTGCCACTCCTTTCAGCTAAGAACAGGAATACTGAGGCTCCAATTTTGCCCAAGCCATCGAAATTGGACAGTAGAAGATTGGAAAAACGTTGCCTGGTCTGAGGAGTCTCGATTTCTGCTGCGACATTTGGATGGTAGGGTCAGAATTTGGCTGGTGGTGGTGGTGTCATGGTGTGGGGAATATTTTCTTGGCACTCTTTGGGCCCCTTGGTACCAATTGAGCATCGTTGCAACACCTTGTGGAATCTATGCCACGAAGAATTTGAGGCAGTTCTAAAGGCAAAAGGGGGTCCAACCGTTACTAGCATGGTGTACCTAATAAAGTGGCCGGTGGTGTTAGTTCACCAAGACTTAGTGTAGAATTGCACTGCAGTAGCTTTATTATTAACAGTTTTCTATTGAAATATTTCCTGGAAATTGGGCAGCCTGAACTTAT
>JAODAL010039279.1:0-38175 GCA_025379985.1 Phyllomedusa bahiana
GTACAGGGCAACAATAAAAGTTTTTGTTGTTTACACAGTGAGAAAAGGAAGGACAGATCGGAATATAGTATGACTCCAAGACATTGGGCTTGCTGCCTAGGAATTATGGTATCAACAATACCAACAAACAGTGCAATACGGGTAAAATATTTTATTAATGTCAAATATGTAAAATTTGCAAAAAACAATTAACTATATACAACAAATCCTCACCCAAATAAATATGTTGCAACCACAATCCCAATCCTATTATAATAGATGTGTAATGTATATATACAATATATGGAATGCTATTGCCATAAGGGTGATAAATAATCAAGTTCATACAGATAATATATCATGAGTAGAGATGGGGGAATTTCCCGAAATTTCGTTTTTCACTTCGCCCAAATTTCTCGAAAAAAAATAAATTCTTCCGAATACTTCGGGACAATCCGTTAAAAAACAGCATTTCCGGCTGCACAGACCCTCATGGTGCTGTAAATTTTTGGGCATGCTTAAAAATGCAGAGGGAGTTTGGGGTTTGTCTTCATACAATGTTGGTTTTTTTTTGACACCAATGACTGCCCCCGCTCTTAAAATCTTTTCACTCTAAAATTCCCGGGCACTTAAGAGGGCAAAACTGCCCAAAAAAAACTGGGGGGGAATGTAGCCGACAAAGTCATAGCGCCCCACGGGAAAAAAAAAAAGCTGAGGGCTCAGGTCAACACATGACAGAGTGTGGAGGTGACGGGGGGAGCCACAGCAGCAGAGGGCAGACAGTGGCAAATATATTCTGGGGTGGGAAAAACAGGAGAGGGGCCGCAGAGTGGGAAATGACACAGTGTGTAGGGTTTCGCAGCAGCCACAGCAGCACATGAGGTTTCCGACAGTGGCACAATGAACGGTGGGGTCACGGAGCAGCCACAGCACACATGAGTCAGACAGTGCACAATGACAGAGTGTTAGGGCACGGGATCACCACAGCAGCAGCATGAGGCAACCCTGGACAATGACACAGTGTGTAGGTCACGGCACAGCCACAGCACACATAGGTCAGACAGGGGGAAAAAATGACATTCGGAGGGTTACATAAAACAGGAGTAGGCACAGAGTGGGACAAAGACACAGTGTGGAGATCACGGGACACCACAGCATCAGCAAAAGGGTCAACAGTGGCCAAGACATTCTGGAGGGTGGCAAAAACGGAAATAGGCCACAGAGTGGGACAAGACACAGGTGGAGGTCACGGCAGCACCACAGCAGCAGCATGAGGTCGACAGTGGCCAATGACAGAAAGTGTAGGTCACGGCATCAGCCACACAGCAGATGAGGTCAACAGTGGCACAATGACACAGTGTGTAGGTTTCCGGGAAAAAGCCACACAGATGAGGTCAACAGTGGGACAATGACACAGTGTGTAGGGCAACTGGCATCAGCCACAGCAGGCAGGCATGAGGTCAGGACAGTGACAACGAATACACGTGTTGGTATGTCACGGCAGCAGCCCAGCACAGCATGAGTCAGACAGTGGCACAATGACCAGTGTCTAGCACCAGGCAGCACCACAGCAGCATCATGTAGGTCCAGAAAGTGCACAATCACATTCTGGAGGTGGCAAAAACTGGAGTGGCCACAGAGTGGCACAATGACAGAGAGTGGAGGTGACCGGCGGCAGGAGCAACATGCATGATGTCAGAGAAGTGGCCACAATGATCACAGTGTAGAGGTCACGGCAAGCAGCCACAGCAGCAGCAAGAGGATCAGACAGTGGCACAATGACAGAGTGTGTAGGTCAACCGGTGCAGCATCCATAACAGCAGCAGCATGAAAGGTCAGACTGGCACAATGACATTCTGGAGGTGCAAAAAAAGGAGTAAGCTACAGAGTGGGACAATGACACAGTGTGGAGGTCACGGGCAGCAGCCACAGCATCAGCATGAGTCAGAAAACAGTGGCACAAGTGAATACATGGGAATGGGCAAAATACAGGAATAAGGCCACAGAGTGTCACAAAGACACAGTGTCTAGGTCACGGCAGCACCATCAGCAGCAGCATTAGGAAAAAGGTCAGAATAAGTGGCACAATCACATTCTGGAGTGGCAAAAACTGGAGTAGGCCACAGAGTAGCACAATGACAGAGTATTGGAGGTGACGGCGGCAGGGGAGCAACAAGCATGTAGGTCAGAGATGTGGTCACAATGACACAGTGTGGAGGTCACGCGGCAGCAGCCACAGCAGATGATGTTCAGACAAGTGGTCACAATGACAGAGTGTGTAAGGTTCACCGCATCATCCACAGCACAGCATGAGTCAGACAGTGACACATGACACAGTTGTGTAGGTCACGGCAGCAGCCACAGCAGCAGCATGAGGTCAGACAGGTGGCACAATGACACAGTGTCTAGGTCGACGGCAGCAGCCACAGCAGCAGTATGAGGTCAGAAAGTGGCACAATCACATCTGGAGGTTGGCAAAAACTGGAGTAGGCCCACATAGTGGGGCACAAAGACAGAGCTGAAGGGTGACGGCGGCAGGAGCAACAGCATGAGGTCAGAGAGTGCGACAATGACACAAGTGTAGATGTCCACTTGCAGCAGCCACATCAAGCGAGCATGAGTGTCAGCACAGTGGCACAATTTTGACATAGTGTGTAGGTTCACGGCAAGCAGACACAGCAGCGCATGAGGCATACAGTGGCACAATGACATTCTGGAGGTGGGCAAAAACAGGAGTAGGCTACAAGTGTGACAAAGACACAAGTGTGGAGGGTCACGGCAGCAGCCACAGCAGCAGCATGAGGTCAGTAACCAGTGGCACAATGAACATCTGGAGGGGCAAAAACAGATAAGGCCACAGAGTGGCACAATGACACAGTGTGGAGGTCACGGCAGCAGCACAGCAGCATGAGGTCAGACAGTGGCACAATGACATTCTGGAGTGGCAAAAACGGAGTAGGCCACAGAGTGGCACAATGACAGAGAGTGGAGGTGACGGCGGCAGCAGCATGAGGTCAGACAGTGGCACAATGACATTCTGGAGGCACGGCAGCAGCCACAGCAGCAGCATGAGGTCAGACAGTGGCACAATGACAGAGAGTGGAGGTGGGGGCAATACCAGTCCCTGGTAAAGATGGTTTGTGGCAGATGGAGAAACTGTCAGCAGATGTGTGGCATCAGGCGGGTGGCGGCATCAAGAATAGTGCTGAGCAGGTATTTGAACCCAGACTCATTTTCACAGTTGTGGGTAGCGTCATGGCTGAGTAGTCTGACGCCTAAGGCATTGGTGTGTGGAAATCCTGGCCGATCCACGCCTGATTCATCTTGACAAAGGTCAGTCGTTCCACATTTCCCGTGGACAAGCGGGTTCTCCTTGGGGTAACGATGGCCCCCGCCGCACTGAACACCCACTGTGATGCCACACTACTGGTCGGGGAGGACAGCTTCTCCACTGCAAACCGGCAAGTTGCGGCCACACATCCAGTTTGGCTGCCCAGTAGTCCAGCGGATCTTCTAACTGGGTGGCAGAGTGCTGTCCAAGTAGGCCACCACCTGTTGGTTCAGGGTCGCTCCAGGTCCTGCTGCTTCTGCTGGCGACTGCCCTCCTCATAGGCGGGTGAAGGAAGCTGCTCATCAGTGACTCCAGACTTAGGTTGCTGCTGATGGAGCTGGTACTGCTCCTACCCCCCCCACCTTCCCCCAGCAGCCGCGGCAGTAGTACGTGAGCGCTGAGGAACCCCCCGGTCAGACCTGTCAGAGGAGGGACGATGCCGCACATAGGCAGCGGCCAACTGATACGGAGGATTTCCCTATAGTATTTGAGTTTGTCCTCCCTCTCAATAGCTGGGAAAAAGGCTCCCATTTTGGACCGGTAGCGAGGGTCCAATAGGGTGGAGAGCCAGAAGTCATCCCTCTGCCGGATGCTGACTATTCGGCTGTCACTAGCCAGGCAAATCAGCATGCTGCAGCCCATCTGCACAAGTGACTCCGAGGGGCTTTCTGCCTCCATCTCCACTGTATACTGCCACGGTGCTGGTGGGTCATCTGCCTCGTCTTCCTCATCTCCATCTACCTCCTCCAGCTGCTCCTGCTCCTCCTCTCTTGTCACCTGGGTAGAAAATCCACTCATTTCACCAGACAATGCTTCTGCTCCAATGTCCTCCTCCTCCTCCATTTCAGTCCCCACCGGACTCATGTGGCCACGAGATGTAGTCGCCACGTCTCCAGTCCCCTGCCCAGACAGATTTTTCAGCATCTGTTCCAGGACATGAAGCAGTGGAATGACGTTATTCATCCCGTAGTCCTGGCGACTGACAAATAACGTCGCCTCCTCGAATGGCCTCAACAAACGGCAGGTGTCACCATGAGCTGCCACTGGCTGACATCAAAGTTAGACAGGGAGTACTTCCTGTCCGCCTGGATCATCAAAAAATCGTTAATGGCCTTTCTCTTGTTCATACAGTCGTCCAACATGTGCAGGCTGGAATTCCAACGGGTGGAAACAACGCATATCCAGAGTTGTTGTGGGGAGCCGTTCTGCCGCTGCAAACTCGAGGAGGGTGTTCCTGGCTTTGTACGAAAGGATAAAGTGCATGCACAGTTTCCTGGCCATTTCAGAATCTTCTAAGATCGGTGGAAAGACTTCAGGAACCTTTCACAACCAGATTGAACACGTGCGCCATGCAGGGCGCATGGACCATCCCTCCTCGGTGTCAGCGCGGACCACCATGTTCCTCCCATTGTCCGTCACCCATGGTTCCGATTTTGCAGTTGGCAGCGGAGAAAGCACCACACTCGATTTCTTGCTGCAATGACGCGGAGCAGTTCCTCCCCTGTGTGACTTCGTTCGCCGAGGCAAGCCAGGTGTAGAAACTGCGTGACACCGCTGTGCCCTACACATGTGGTATGATGGAGCAGTACTTGTGAGGCTGAGATGGTGGTGGAGGAGGAGGAGGAGCGGACATTGGCGCAGGAGCCGCATTTGACAACGTGGAGGAGAAAGCGGCTGTCCCTGTCCAAGTTGTTGGTGTGCCTGGCGGAAGCACATTCACCCAGTGGGCCATAAAGGACATGTACTGGCCCTGACCGTAGTTACAGCTCCAACGTCCGCGCTGGCCGTGCACCTTGGAACAAACCGATAAGCTCAAGGACTGGCCCACCTTCTGTTCTACATATTTATGAAGTGCTGGTACTGCCTTTTTGGAAAAGAAATTACGGCTTGAACTCTCCATCTCGCTCGGCACAAGCCATTAGTTCTCTGAACGTGCAGAGTCCACCATTTGGAAAGGGAGGGACTGCAGTACCAACAACTTGGACAGGAGCACGGTCAGCTGCTGCACCTTAGGATGGTTGGACGCATACTGTTGTCTCTTTGCAATCGCCTCGCTGAACGACTGCTGGCCCCATGAGTAGCGAGGAGCAGGAGCATCTGGACTGGGAGATGATGTCAAAGAGAAACAGCTTCCCATCTGCAGAGGTGGGTGGAGCCTTGACTGCTGCAATGGCATGCGTGCCACTGGGCGCTGTTTGCTGTTGCTGGGCGGCAGGATGGACCACCACATCTGAGCCACGTTTCTCCCAGGCACACCGGATGGGAACGCTGCATGTGTTGACGCAGGCCGTGGTGCCAACGTTAGCTCCCTGGCCATCGCATCACTTTCTGCCACAGATTCTACATATACCCATTTCGGCTCCTCCGGTGTCTTAGCAAGAACTGCCACACCGCCGAGTATCGGATTTTACCGAGCCAAGTCTCCGCACTGAGTGACTACTACCGCCCTGCCTCGCTGAGCCCCTGTGCCGCTACTTTCTTGGACCTGCGAAGCGGTTTTTTTTACCCCGTGGCCGCTTTGCCTCCGACCTCACACTGCTGCTACCCTGCTGACTCACGGCCACACAACCCACTTCTGCTGCGCCGCTGCCTGACGCGACAAGCTGACGCCCTCTTCTCCTGACGATGATAAGCCCTTGCCTCACCCGGCTCCCAAGTCGGTCGGCTACATCATCATCTATTTGTGTTTCATCGTCACTGCTGTCCTCATCACCGGTCTTGGTATGCAGAGGCTGACCCCTCACAACATGACCTCCCATGCCACTCTCAACATCTATACTTTGCCGCCCCATTTCTTCGCTGCCAAGTAGCTGCTGACTGCCCTACTCAAATTGTTCATCCTCGCTATATAGTGGCGCTGAGCCCAGACGACATAGAGATCTCTGGCTGAGGGAACCGATGGGAACAGAGGCGTGTTGAGGACAGGTGAGGTCCGCTTGACCCGCCTCCCGGGCCATTCCAACAAGGGTTGTGTCTGACGTTCCCACCGACACCTTTGCTGGTTTGTCCAGATGTCCATCTGGGAGGAAGTGGAATGAAACTAGTCAACCAAACAGAACCCTTGGGTTGCTGAACAACACACGGCCGTCTAGAAGACAGTCGGCCGTTGTGGCCTCACCGAGTGACCCTGGCTGCAACGTCCCTTGCTGTGCTGCGACCTGGGCCTGGAATGTTTGTGCCTCTGACCCCACTCTGCAGGTGAAGAGCCTTGCCACCTCTCTTCTGACATACCTGTTTGATGAAGATATCAGTATATGATAAATACACACCCTTTAATTTGACGCCAAATGTACCCACTAAGAAGCTGGGTAACCCTTGGATAAAATAGCGCTCCACACATAGGGCAGGAAAAATTGACTTGTATGTTTCGTTATAAAAACTCTGTGTATTTTAACTGAATGTAAAAGCACAAACAGGCTTAAATAACCTCGAGGATAGAATTATGCTACAGAATATCAGTTTGTGGCGGGTGAAAAAGAAAAGTTTCCTTTTACTGTAGATCAACAGCAAACAACGCTTAATTAACCCCAGGATGTAAATTGCGCAAAGAATTGTGCAGCAGGAAACTACTAGCGATAGTAGCGTGTTACAATTGCGTGTGTTTTTGACGCTACACAGCAATAGATAAAATTGTAATTAACCTTTGCTTTGTGAATTAATCTGACAGGAAAAATGTATTTTTTGGCGGTGACAAAGACGGTTTCTTGGTGAGTCACAACAGCAGCATGAACAACCTTAATTAACCCCTGGAAAAAAATTGCGCAAAAGAATTGAGCAGAAAAAATGAGTGGTATTTGTATTGAAAAAACGCTGTTTCTTTAAATGAATACAACAGGAACTGGCTTAGATCCCACTTGGATATTGAAAGTATATTCAGCTGCAGTGGACGCACGACTGGACTTTCAGATTCCAATTATCCCACAACAATCAAAATAGAACGTTAATTGAACAGTCACTGAGACAAGCTGAGACACCCCACAAAAATCGCTGTATAAAAAACAGTCTTCAGTAACAATCAGCTGCGGCAGCACCTTCCTCCAGTCAGTGGAGCGGATGAGCCCCCGGCGTCGCACCGGATTTATTGTGCGGGACTTTCCCAGAATCCCCCCCGTCTCTGATTGGCTTCATCTCTGCACATGTCAGCAGGCATCCCCTTCTTCCCCAGAGGCTTTCCCCCTTTTGCCCATGTGCCCCAGCCTTTTATCAATGAAAAGCCACTTCGTTGAATAAATTCGCCCCTCATCAGAACCCTATTTCCATTTACGTTGGCAATGGGCCAACTCTGGAGCTGTGCAGATAACCCAAATCTGAAAATGGTAGCATGCCCAAATGTTGCTAAGTGTGCCGCATCCACTGTCCAAGCAGCACATCTCAGGCCTATGCCCGCACCCATAGATCATAATTGCCATTTTGATGTCAAAGTAATCAAAACTGTTTCAAGTTTTGGCCATTGAGCTGTGTAAGGGCTGTTTATTTGCAGGATAAATTTACATAATCATTGGTTTCGTGTTTGGGTACATAGTTTATGGTTCTTCTGTTCAGAAGATAGAGTAATTACCTATATTGGCCATAGAAGTGGAAGTGGTAGCAAAATTTACAGAAATGTTCAATAAAACATATGTACAGTATTTGCTTAAACCACTGTGACAAAGTATAAAGATATAAAAATGGGGCTACGTGTTTCTCTCTTGGCCGGCTTCCTCAGGCTTCCACGAGTGCCAGAGAAACTCATAACCCCATTACTCTATCTTCTGAATAGTAGAACTATAAACTATTTACTCCCACCAGCGGTGCCAAGGTAAGGACACAGCCCGTGTGTAATTTACCAGGCGACAGAGTTATCTGGATTTCCCTGGAATATTGATCCTTGCCCTAAAGTGAGTTGCACCACTCATAAGTACAGCAGACCCAGGTGAGCACGCCTTATATTGGCTACCATCCTTTCATACACAGGACTGCCTCACCTATTCTTTTCACTGTCTTTCACTGTGGAGTGATTACTTTCCCACTGACGAGTCCTTTTTGGATGAAACGCGTATGGTATTGTTACTTTCTGCTATAGGGTTAGACGTAGAGTGAGGTGAAGGTTAATCTGTGGGGTCGCCCTTTTTGGGGCGTCTGCTCCACTAAGTAATAGTCTTTGTAGGGTCTTGTTTAAAGGGTTATATTTTTAATCTGCTTTGACCCTATAGATGTTATTTTCTGGGGAAGTTCTGGCTGGATTGGGGGATCACTTTATCCATAGAAATTTAGTCGCCAGAATTTGTATTAGTGGACACCATTTTCTTTCAAGAAGACCACCGTGCATTGGCGGACTCTACCTATACTTTAAGAAGACCACCCTGCAGTGGAGGACCACTTCGGTCTGAGATATGGGAACCGACATTAAATGGTGAGTCCTTCTTCTTATCTCTATACTCTATGAGATGTGAACTTGGTTGATTATTTGGATCATTATTAAAAGTTAAGTTTTTTTATATGAATATTTTTATTGAAGGCTCTTGTATTGTTGCAGTGATCTTTCTTGAGTTCTGGGAGCCTTACTGATTGTTGACTTTATGACAACTGCAGTGATTTATACACATCTTATGGTTGTCCTCCCTAAAATTTGGCCACCAACATATGGAACAATAGCTGTGTAAGAACCCTAGTGGGACTGATAGTTGTCCTCCCTAAAATATGGCCGCCAATATATGGAACCATGGACTGTGCAAGAACCCTAGTGGGACTGATGGTTGTCCTCCCTAAAATATGGCCGCCAACATATGGAACCATGGACTGTGCAAGAACCCTAGTGGGACTGATGGTTGTCCTCCCTAAAATATGGCCACCAACATATGGAACCATGGGCTGTGCAAGAACCCTAGTGGGACTGATAGTTGTCCTCCCTAAAATATGGCCACCAACATATGGAACCATGGGCTGTGCAAGAACCCTAATGGGACTGATGGTTGTCCTCCCTAAAATATGGTCGCCAATGTATGGAACTGAAGTTATGTTAGGACTATTATGTTTTGCTGGTAACCTGCCTTTTATTTGATTCCATACTGCAATTGAGAGACATGAATATATAGCAATATAATAATAATATTTAGTGTTGCTTGAATAGGAACTTGCTCTGTTAAATGGAACTTGTGAAAAAAATTGAGTTTGGGACATACCAAATCGGAATTTTTGCTCCGTTACGAACACTTTATAGTACTTCACTAGGAGTGTGTTCTGTTGTCTTCCCTTCATGTCTTACAGTACCTGACAAAGCCCATATATATTGTACATGTTTGGGTACATATTTCTGCCAGACCAGGAGTAGCACACCAGATTTCATGTCCATATGTGTCTATTGTCCTCCTTCCACATTGTATGACCTTACTTTTTATTTGTGGATAAGAAAAAACATGTTATATGGCAAACTCAATTACACAGTGGGCCAGAATGAAAAACTTGGACAAAGTCTCAGGTCAACTAATGAAGTTTTTGCTTCTCATCAGATATAACAATGAACCTTTTTATAAGGAAACAAACTTAAAGGGGTTGTCTCACTACACTGATTAATCTTACCTCAGTCCTGTTTTCTCTGTTTCATTTTTAAATTCAGGGGTGTTTACTGGCTTCTACTAGCCTGTAGTGACGAGCTACTGAGGACACCAGGTCTGTAGTTATAGCAACCAGCACTGCAGCCTATCAGGCGAGATCAAACAGGTCTGTAGCTATAGCGACCAGTGCTGGCAGCCTATCAGGAGAGATCAAACAGGTCTGGGGCTATAGTGACCTGAGGAGCTGATGCAGCCCATACAAGAGGGGATATCTAGGAATAGGTAGGACACTGTTAATGGACACATATTGCAAAGTGACTTGTTTTTGCAAGATCTTTAACATAAAAAGCAACAATCCTTGTAGCGAGACAACCCCTTTAAGTTTAAGAAAGTCCTGTTCTGTCCTGCTGCTCATCCTTTTCTGTGTTGCTGTGGCATGACAGAACCATGTCTTTTCCCGTAAGTGCTTTTCTCCACCACTGCCTTATGTAGTGATACACTATTAGGGTCAGAGAAACAGTCTGGTACCCACTTTGTTGTACAGATTGCAGTCAGTTAACTCACTGTGTCCTGTGGTCTTCTCAGTGCTTCTGATCTGCGACACGGCGCGGTGACTAAGTTTTGAGGACCCTGCTGCCGGCAGAGATGCTGGGGCTGAGATAAAGCCGAAAGGGTCAAATGTTGAGGCTCAGATCCTCGTTTCTCTGTGTGAGCTCTTCTTATCTTATTAGTCGTCCCTGCTGTCTGCGTTGTTTCTCCTGCCACGTGGTCCATTCTCTGCTCTATGCAGGGTGAGAGAAGTACAATGACAGCTCCTGGCTTCTTCCTCTTCTCCTCTGTACACTGCCTGGCCATTACTCAAAGGCCAAATATAATTACACCGTGGACAAGATTTGTCCAGCGCCCGTGAGTGTGCTATACTCCTGTTATATGATGTGTGTTGAATCCAAGCCAATGCTCTAAATCTTTTTTTTACTTTGGACAACTGAATCCCCAGGAAATATTACAATAACAACAACATCCAGAGAAGACCTAACCAGTTAGAACTTCCAGCCTATTAGGATCATGGCCTATGATATAGTATATGGAAGTATTTGATTAATACTCTAGAGCAACTTTATCTCCAGGAATGGTAAAAGATGCTAAATGCCCCAGTTACCCAGCCACTATATGGGTAAAGTACACAGAGGCAAATAGTTAGGCTACGTCTACACAGCAAGGACAAGGTACTGATCAGATTCTAATATCTTCCACTCGGTTTTCATTTTTTGTTGTGGTTTATGTCGCCTTGTTTGCTGCGCTTCCCGGATTTTGGGAGCCCCAATCAGTTGAACTGTACTATAATATATTTTCAAGTGCTACACAGCGGATTATAGAACATGTTCTAAGCTTTTTTCAAATCCAGCGAATTTGAAAATCCTACCTCATCCGACTCGAGTAGACTACAGCTTGGATTTTCTATTGCGGTCTATGGGGATGGTTTACAGATGGTCTTTTGCAGTTTCTAAATACTGAATCTGCCTAAAAATCTGACAGTATAACCCTGCTGTGTAAGAGAGCAACACATTTTTGTAGTTTCTTTATATTCGTCTCCAGGCTACCTGTCTTTAAGCTACAGGTGCAGCACGAGAGAAGTCCTAATACAGAAAGTGGTTTGTTTTCCAAAGAGATATAGACCGTGACCAACCAGCGGGAACCTTTAGGGTGATAGATGGAAATAAGCAGAAATGTGTAGGAAAGATTTCCGCAAGTGGATGATATGTAAGAGACAACCAGAACCTTGAGTCGTGTTCTGGATTGAGTATAAAGCAAAGGCTTATGGGAAAAGAGCTGAGGAGCTCCACAGCGCACTCTATTGGATTTAGTTATCCTCAGTTCACATGTAGCTCACAGAAGCCTAGGAATGTGAAAGGGATTTGAGCCAAACCAGTTAAGTTCATCTACAGACAGTTGTTTCAGGGTATTTGCCCCTCGTCAGTGCAGTGGAGAACTTACTGGTTGGCTGGGTGAGAGGCAAGAGTGGCTTCAGAAGGGGAAAAATCTCTTCTTGAGGAGAGGAACCAATAAATTGGCCGGTGTGAGGATTTACTTGCCATTCAGACCTCAATGACTGTTTTGCATAAAGCAAAGGCTTATGGGAAAAGAGTTGAGGGGCAAATACCCCGAAAAAGCTGTCTGCAGATGAACTTAACTGGTTTGGCTCAAATCCCTTTCACATTGCGAGGCTCCTGCGAGCTACATGTGAACTGAGGATAACTACATCCAATAGAGAGCGCTGTGGAGCTACTCAGCTCTTTTCCCTTTGCTTTATGCAAAACAGTCAGTGAGGTCTGAATGGCAAGTAAATCCTCACACCGACCAATTTATTGGTTCCTCTCCTCAAGGAGAGATTTTTCCCCCTGGATTGAGTAGTAATTCTGACTGATGTGTTCAGTCAAGACAAGATGTTATATTCTTTGCTCTTTTATTTTGTATTCCAAGCAGATCTGATAGAGTCTATTGAAATATGGAAAAAGCCCCTTTACTTTCTTGCAAATTCAAAATTGGAATGGCATGGTACACTTACCTTTAGAGAGAATCCTTTTGCATGAAACCCACAGGGGCACCACTCCACCGGGCCCCATTCACCCCACGGTCCCCCGTTAGGTATCCCTATGAAAACATGCTCTCCAAATGATCTTGAGATGTAACAGGAATGAGCAGAGGATATAGGACATTCTGATACAGTAGAGCAGGTACAGGAGAAGCTTCTAGCTCTCGATAGACCAAAGCCGTAAAGTCCAGGGCTGGAACATTGGGTTAACGCTTCCTCCAGACTGAAGAAATGTATTTAAATATGAAAACACTTCATCTTCATCCAAGTCCCCAGGAAAGACAAACAGAGACTGTTACCCATGAAGGGAGGAAAGTCATTAGCCCCACACAGAGGCCAGAAAGTCACTACCGTATTGTGTCAGGGACCATCTCAGGTGATGCTTTTGTAATGGCTTTATATTTGAATAGAGCCTACTACTATAAAAAGTTAAGCCTTCTCCATACAGAGTGACTTTATCCTAGTTTTATCATGCATTTCTAATAATGTAGATAAAATAGTGCATTATAGGTTGCTGTGTGCCATAGGGTGTTGTACATAAGGAGGGTGAAATGGGTTAACCATGCACTGTGCAAGAACCATAGTGTGACTGATGGTTGTCCTCTCTAAAATATGGCCACCAACATATGGAACAATGAACTGTGTAAGAACCCTAGTGGGACTGATGGTTGTCCTTCCTAAAATATGGCCACCAACATATAGAACAATGAACTGTTCAGGAACCCTAGTAGGACTGATGGTTGTCCTCCCTGAAATATGACTGCAAACATATGGAACAATGAACTGTGGAACACTAGTGGGACTGATGGTTGTCCTCCCTAAAATATGGCCACCAACATATAGAACAATGAACTGTTCAGGAACCCTAGTAGGACTGATGGTTGTCCTCCCTGAAATATGACTGCAAACCTATGGAACAATGAACTGTGAAAGACCCATAGTGGGACTGATGGTTGTCCTCCCTAAAATATGGCCGCCAACGTATGGAACCATGGACTGTGCAAGAACCCTAGTGGGACTGATGGTTGTCCTTCCTAAAATATGGCTGCCAACATATGGAACCATGGACTGTGCAAGTTACATTTTGCTGGTAACGTGCCTTTTATTTGATGCCATACTGCAATTGAGAGAGATGAATATATAGCAATATAATAATAATATTTAGTGTTGCTTGAATAGGAACTTGCTCTGTTAAATGGAAATGGGATGTACCAAATCTGAATTTTTTTCTGTAATCCCGGTGTCTCACGGCTAAGTGAGACACATGCACTTGGCCGTCCACATAATCCTACGTACCAACCCCTGGGACATCACAAAAAATGGGCATTTCCTGGTGGATCAGGGATGTTTCTGGTGGATTAGGGATGTTTCTGATGGATTAGGGGTGTTTCTGGTGGATTAGGGATACTCCGAGGGCTGTAGCCCAAATCTTTCCAGATTTCTTTCTTACAGGTTGGCAAATATGATTGAACATTATTATCAGAGGGTGATTTTGGTCTTCTCAATGATCAATATTTGGATAAATGTAAGCTCATGATATTACAACCACCAGTCTAATATTGTGTAGGTGCATTGTGCTGCTAAACAGCTCTGACCCGTTGAGGCATAGACTCTTCAAGATCTCTGAAGGTGTCCTGTGGTATTTGGCACATAAATGTTAGCAGAAGATCTGTAAGTTGTGAGCTACCACCTCCATGTTTCACACTTTTCTCCATCACATCCCACAAATGCTCAATCGGATTGAGATTTGGGGAATTTGTGGGCAGAGTCACCAGCTTGAAATATTTGTCATAGTCTTCATTCCTGAACAATTTTTGCAATGAGGCCTGCCTGCCAAAAGAGACCCTTGCTATAAGGGAAATTCACCGCCATGAAGGGGTGATATTGGTCTGTACAGTCTATGAGTAGATAGTACATATCACAACCACATGGTGCTAGGACCCTCAAAGCTTCTCCTCTTCTTACCACAGTGCATCCTGGTGCCATCTTTTACCCAGGTAAGTGACGAACATACACTTGGCCAGCCACATAATCATACTCTTCCGAGTTGTGCCAAAGACTCCCTCAAATAAAGGAGACCTCCCATTCCCATAAGAGAGTTAGAGAACTTCCTGCAGCTGAATAGCAATGGGAGGCTCTTTACCCGTTTAACCCACCATTTCTGTGCTGATGATGTACAGAAACATCATGGTAATCGGGCAAGTACAAGAGTTGCAGGAGCGCGGTGGTGATTGACAGCAGGGTTCTTGAGGTTACGGTTGGGAGTGGAGATAACTCCACTCTAGGCTGTTTAACCCCCTTAGCTGGCAACTAATGAGTTTGACCAAGGGAGGGAGCTTTCTCTGTCCTCCATTGGCACCCAACAACACCTTATGTTCATGTTTATGGACCAATGCTAAAAAAGACAGTGGAACACCTGTGCACCCAAAATGCACAATACACCCCAAGATGCGATCCATGAGGGGTGTTGAATCAAAGCTGGGGTGACATCTGGAAGGTTTCACCTGTTCTGGTACTTTGGGGGTTTTGCAGATGTGACATGGCCCCACCAAAGTCTGCCTTCCAAAAGCCAAAGAGCGCTCCCTCCCTTATATGTCCTGCCATGCGCCCATGCTGGTTTCTCTAAATATGACACCTTGTCTTTTGTAGGAGCACAGGAGTGCACCGTGACCTTCAAGGCGTCCTATTGAATCTGTGGACACAATGCCGTCAGCCATTACCTGGAAACAACAGTTTAACCCAAAAACATCCCATGGAAAAGGTGCCCAAACTCAGAGGAGCAAATTTGTCCAAACCTGGTATTTTTTGGTGGGACAAACGTCTCATCTTTAGTGTCTGGGGTTGTAGCAACTTCCCACTGAAGGTCAATGTTGGAGTAAAGACGGATTGGACCTGTTAGATCTGATCACAGTCACTCCTTTTCTCATAGGAAGGGACAGCCTGAAGAGGAGCAGAGGAGTCTGGCAAAGAAAGAGTCCGGAGAGTATAGTGGAGTCCGGAGAGTATAGTGGAGTCCGGAGAGTATAGTGGAGTCCGGAGAGTATAGTGGAGTCCGGAGAGTATAGTGGAGTCCGGAGAGTATAGTGGAGTCCGGAGAGTATAGTGGAGTCCGGAGAGTACAGTGGAGTCCGGAGAGTACAGTGGAGTCCGGAGAGTACAGTGGAGTCCGGAGAGTACAGTGGAGTCCGGAGAGTACAGTGGAGTCCGGGGTGGGAAAAAGTCTGTAGGGGGACAGAGGTGTTTGTAGGGTGATAGGGACAAAGTAGACTGGAGGAATACAAAGGAGTCTGGAGGGTGTGACAGAGCGACTGCTGGTAGTCGCATGATCCTGCCACTAGAGGGTCTACGGCCGGAGACCCTCTGCAGATGCGCCACCGAGGAACTGGGCTTGGTGGGGAAAAGCCACCTATTTTGTGTCAGTGTTATATTACTGACACTTACGGTAGCGGCTAGAATAGCTGCAAGGCAGCTAAGTATGGGGTGGCTCTTCCGGGACAACTATAGTGTCGGGCGGGTGGCTGTCACCGCATTCCAGGTCCCTGGGTTCCAGCCCAGATATTGGACCCATCTCTGGAGGCCTATAAAAGCCTAGTACTCCAGGTGATCTGGGGGCGTGGCTGTTACCTGAAGGTGTGAAGCAGCAGAGCTGGAGGAGAGCTCCGGCCCCCAGAGGCTACAGGGAAGCCCAGGACACAGTGTGGAAACTGTATTTTTGAGGGGCTGTGCGATAGGCACAGACCTCTGGACAAAGAGGGACTCTGTCAGTGAGTTAGTGGCCAGACGGCCAAGGGTTTTATTTTATGTGTTTTGTTTTGTACACTGTGTACCTTAATAAAGCTGGCCGAGGCCAGTCTGAAACGTTCACCTGAGTCAGAGGTTCTGTCTGCCAATACTGTTCTACCAAGGACGGCGGTCCAAACACCAAGCGAGAATCTCCAGGACGGGCCAATATGGTGTCCCAGAGCTGAGCGGCAGCGTACAAGGGGGAGAAAGTACTCTAGAGGGGAGCAGACGATTCTGGATGGGAATTGTGGAGTCTGGAGAGGGACAGAGGATTCAGGAGGGGATATAGATGTCCAGAGGGGACAGAAGAGTCTGGAGAGGTGAGATAAGTCTGGATGGAGACAGAGGATTCTGAAGGCGAACTGAGGAGTCTGGAAGGAATCTGGAGAGAGGAGAGAAGAGTCTGGAGGGGACAGAGAAGTCTGGAGGGGACAGAGGAGTTTGGAGGGGATGGAGGAGTCTGGCATGGCCAGAGGAGTCTGGAAGGCGACAGAGGAATATGGAGAAGATAAAGGTATCTGGCAGGGACAGAAGAGTCTGGAGGGGAAGAGAGGGGTCTGGAGGGGAAGAGAGGAGTCTGGAGGGGAAGAGAGGGGTCTGGAGGGGAAGAGAGGGGTCTGGAGGGGAAGAGAGGGGTCTGGAGGGGAAGAGAGGGGTCTGGAGGGGAAGAGAGGAGTCTGGAGGTGAAAGAGGAGTCTGGAGGGGGACAGAGGAGTCTGGAGGGGAAGAGAGGAGTCTGGAGGGAAGAGAGGAGTCTGTGCTGATCTGGTAGGAGGCTATATACTAAGAGTTACATAATGGAAGGAGCAGGGTTCTCAGCAGCACAGAGTGTCTCAGGAGAGGAGTGTGATGATCTGATGGGAGGTTACAGACTGAGAGTTACATAGAGCTGAGTTCTCAGCAGCACAAATTAGTTCAGGAGAAGAATATGCTGATCTTGTGGGAAGTCACAGACTGAGAGTTATATAGTACAAAGAGCAGGGTCCCTCAGCAGCACAAAGTATTTCAGGAGAGGAGTGTTCTGATCTTGTGGAGGTCACAGACTGAGAGTTATATAGTGGAGAAAGCAGGGTTCCCAGCAGTGCAGAGTATTTCAGGAGAGGAGTGTTCTGATCTTGTGGTGGTCACAGACTGAGAGTTATATAGTAGAAAGAGCAGTGTTGTCAGCAGTGCAGAGTATTTCAGGAGATGTGTTTGCTGATCTTGTAGGAGGTCGTGGACTGAAAGTTATAGATTTGAAAGAGCAGGATCCCTCAGCAGCACTTAGTATTTCAGGAGAGGAGTCTCCTGATCTGGTGGCGGTCACAGACTGAAAGCTATATAGTGAAGGGTTCTCAGCAGTACAGAGTATTTTAGGAGACAAGAGCTCTGATCGTATGGGAGGTCAGAGACTGAGAGCTATATAGTGGAAAGAGCAGAGTTCTCAGCAGAACAAAGTATTTCAGGAGAGGAATGTCCTGATCTTGTGTAGGTCACAGACTGAAAGCTATATAGTAAAGAGTTCTCAGCAGTGCAGAGTATTTTAGGAGACAAGAGCTCTGATCATATGAGAGGTCACAGACTGAGTTATATAGTAGAAAGAGCAGGGTTCTCAGCAGTGCAGAGTATTTCAGGAGATGTGTTTGCTGATCTTGTAGGAGGTCATGGAGTGAAAGTTATAGAGTGGAAAGAACTGGGTCCCTCAGCAGCACCAAGTATTTCAGGAGAGGAGTGTCCTGATACTGTGGAAGTCACAGACTGAAAGCTATATAGTGAAGGGTTCTCAGCAGTGCAGAGTATTTTAGGAGACATTGTTCTGATCATATGGGAGGTCACAGACTGAGAGTTACATAGTGGAAGTAATAATTTTCCATGCAGCACAGAGTATTTCAGAACAGGAGTATAATGAACCTGTGAGGGGTCTCAGGCTAAGTATTTCATAGTGTAAGAAGCTGATTTCTCAGCAGCACAAAGTATTTCAGGAGATATGTGTGTTGTTTTTTGTGGCAGGTCACCAGTTAATGAACATTTGGGTAGGCATACTGTCCTTCTAAGATCTCTGCTGATGATCTCTGATGGGTTTTCATAGTGAATTTTCCAATTTACTGGCAGCAAGCAGAGATATTGAAATTGTATGTGGATATTACAATCAGCCCGGACACATCTCTGAGCAAAACTTTACAGGTCAGTGCTCTGAAAATTAGATGATAAGTGGAAGAGTGTACGATATACAGTTATAATAACTCAGGGGCGGGGCCATACAGCTGGGGGAGGAGTCACTGCATAATAGATACTACATCTGCAAAAAAAATCATTGAATGGAAACATTTCCCATAATTAAGAATCTTTATTTACAATGTCCCTGTAAACACGGCGCGCGGGTCATCTCCGGGGATCACCGCCTCTATAATGTACAATGTATTACGTTTCCCTGAATGTTCTGTTTTCACAGTGTTATTGGAGTTATTCACATCAGTTTAGCCCTGAGGCCACGGGAGGAGCAGGCGAGGGGCCGTGTCTCAGCCTTCATTCTGTGGAGGGAAGAGGACAGAGCAGAGTTATAGTATTGTTCATCCTTATCCGGTACTAATCTGTAGACAGGTCCATCTTGACCTCTCCGAAAATTTTATCAGAGTCCAAATGCAATACATTATGGTGGCATGCTAGAAAAACCCTCGACATCCTGCAATGCACATTACAACCACTGAGCGGCCACAGATAGACATATATAGGATAAACAACTCCCGACAGAGCATTGCAACAGTATGGGGGGCATGTAGGAGCACCATATGAAATGAAAGAGGTGTTATGAGCCACAAAGAAAGTACTAGGGTGTTACAGGGGATCTGATGTGAATCGTGAGCCTCTCTTCACTTATGATGGAATATACATAGGTTGCTACAGGGGATCTGATGTGGAGCTGGTGGGAACCTGGGCCTCTCATCGCTTATCATGGAATATATAGAAGGTGTTACAGGGGATCTGATGTGGAGCTGGTGGGATCCTGGGCCTCTCATCGCTTATCATGGAATATATAGAAGGTGTTACAGGGTATCTGATGTGGAGCTGCTCTGATCCTGAGCCTCTCATCGTAGAGAAATACAGAGGTGCTCAGGGATCTATTACTGGTGGATCCTAGCCTCTCTTCATTGATGGAATATACAGAGGGTGTTACAGGGGATCTGATGTGGGGCTGGTGGGATCCTGAGCCTCTCATCGCTTATGATGGAATATACAGAGGGTGCTACAGGGGATCTGATGTGTAGCTGGTGGGATCCTGAGCCTCTCTTCACTTATGATGGAATATACAGAGGGTGCTACAGGGGATCTGATGTGGGGCTGGTGGGATCCTGAGCCTCTCATTGCTTATGATGGAATATACAGAGGGTGCTACAGGGGATCTGATGTGGAGCTGCTGGGATCCTGAGCCTCTCACCACTTATGATGGAATATACAGAGGGTGCTACAGGGGATCTGATGTGGGGCTGGTGGGATCCTGAGCCTCTCATCGCTTATGATGGAATATACAGAGGGTGCTACAGGGGATCTGATGTGGAGCTGCTGGGATCCTGAGCCTCTCACACTTATGTGAATATCAGAGGGTGGCTACATGGATCTGATGTGTGCACTGGTGGGATCCTGCCTCTCATTGTTATATGGAATTAGGGGTGCTACAGGATGTGGGATGCTGGACCTGAGCCTCTCACCACTTAGGATGGAATATACAGAGGGTGCTACAGGGGATCTGATGTGGAGCTGCTCTGATCCTGAGCCTCTCATCACTTATGATGGAATATACAGAGGGTGCTACAGGGGATCTGATGTGGAGCTGGTGGGATCCTGAGCCTCTCATCACTTAGATGAATATTAAGTGCACAGTGGATCTGATTTAGGAGCTGTGGGATCCTGAGCCTTTCTTATTTAGATGGATACAGAGGGTGCTAGAGGGGATCTGATGTGGAGCTGCTGGGATCCTGAGCCTCTCTTTATTTATGATGGAATATACAGAGGGTGCTAGAGGGGATCTGATGTGGAGCTGCTGGGATCCTGAGCCTCTCTTCAATTATGATGGAATATACAGAGGGTGATACAGGGGATCTGATGTGGAGCTGCTGGGATCCTGAGCCTCTCTTCACTTATGATGGAATATAAAGGTGCTAAGGGATCTGATGTGGACGCTGGGATCTGAGCTTCATGTATTGGATAATAAGATGCACAGGATCGATGGGCTGTGAGATCCTGAGCCTTTCACTTTGATGGATATCAGAAGGGCTACAGGAATTGATGATAGCTGCTGAGATCGAGCTCTCTCACTATATGGTATACAGAAGGGTACATGATCTATGTGGAAGCTGTGAGATCCTGAGCCTCTCATCGCTTATGATGGAATATACAGAGGGTGCTACAGGGGATCTGATGTGGAGCTGCTGGGATCCTGAGCCTCTCATTGATTATGATGGAATATATAGAGGGTGCTACAGGGGATCTGATGTGGAGATGCTGAGATCCTGAGCCTCTCTTCACTTATGATGGAATATACAGAAGGTGCTACAGGGGATCTGATGTGGAGCTGGTGGGAACCTGAGCCTTTCATCGCTTATCATGGAATATACAGAGGGTGCTACAGGGGATCTGATGTGGGGCTGGTGGGATCCTGAGCCTCTCATCACTTATGATGGAATATATAGAGGGTGCTACAGGGGATCTGATGTGTAGCTGGTGGGATCCTAGATTAATAAGTTTATTATAACCAACTCTTCACTACTCTAGATCACCAGGGTTAATATAATCAAACCATTTACTACCTGAGACCACCATGGATATTATAATCAACCTGTTTACTACTCCAGAACTACCAAGTGTCACCTTTTAGATGGACAGTTCCTAATTTTAACCCACAATTCTCTGCCCCTCTTTACTCCTTAAAGGGGTTGTCTCACTACAAGGATCGCTGCTTTTTATGTTAAAGATCTTGCAAAAACAAGTCACTTTGCAATATGTGTCCATTAACCTTGTCCTACCTATTCCTAGATATCCCCTCTTGTATGGGTTGCATCAGCTCCTCAGGTCGCTATAGCTACAGACCTGTTCAATCTCTACTGATAGGCTGCCAGCACTGGTTGCTATAGCTACAGACCTGTTCCATCTCTCCTGATAGGCTGCCAGCACTGGTTGCTATAGCTACAGACCTGTTCAATCTCTACTGATAGGCTGCCAGCACTGGTCACTATAGCTACAGTCCTGTTTGATCTCTCCTGAGAGGCTGCCTGCACTGGTTGCTATAGCTACAGACCTGTTCGATCTCTCCTGATAGGCTGCCAGCACTGGTCACTATAGCTACAGACCTGTGTGATATCTCCTGATAGGCTGCCAGCACTGGTTGCTATAGCTACAGACCTGTTTGATCTCTCCTGATAGGCTGCCAGCACTGGTCACTATAGCTACAGACCTGTGTGATCTCTCCTGATAGGCTGCCAGCACTGGTTGCTATAGCTACAGACCTGTTTGATCTCTCCTGATAGGCTGCCAGCACTGGTTGCTATAGCTACAGACCTGTGTGATCTCTCCTGATAGGCTGCCAGCACTGGTTGCTGTAGCTACAGACCTGGCTTCTACTGCAGCCTAGTGGAAGCCAGTAAACACAGCCCTGAATTCAAAATTTAACCAAGAAAACAGGACTGAGGTGAGATGAATCAGTGTAGTAAGACAACCCCTTTAAATGTCCCTTACTTTCTGTTTGGGAGGTATGGTACCCTAGACCATAAGGAATGTTATAGTCAATCCTTTCACTGTCCTAGACCAGCATGTTTCTTGTTACTCCAATGTTATGACCTGGGTAAGTGTTGGCTACAAATCTTCTGCCTGGAACGCCATGACTATGTTCAGTAAATAAATGTGAATATTTGAATTATCCATTCTAAATATTAAATTAAGTCCCCACCCACTGCTCTTACACAGGAGCCCTCGGGGGTTGGCACTACTGAGGATCTAATCTGAGGCTAAGAAGATTTATATAACAAAAACTAGTAGGAGGCGCTGAAGATGCAGGGTCTCTCTACTATTACTAGAACAATGGAGACTACAGGAGACCCTATATTTTCCTAGAAAACTTCAGATCCCTCACGGTACTTTTGATGAACTACTTAGTAACAGGAATCAGGATGGAAGGATTACAAGAGAGTTTCAAATTAATGTTCCTCATTGGGGAGAGGCCCCATGTAGGTGTTTGGAGACTTATACAACTTGGTTGTTCAGCTGAAATTTAAATAAATTCAAATTAGCTCAAGGTAAAAGAGCTAGGACTCA
The DNA here is from genome assembly GCA_025379985.1 of Phyllomedusa bahiana. Lineage (NCBI taxonomy): Eukaryota > Metazoa > Chordata > Amphibia > Anura > Hylidae > Phyllomedusa > Phyllomedusa bahiana. Next base: position 22,505 of record JAODAL010039279.1, read on the forward strand.
ATGAGCCCTGCAATGTGACTGGGAGTAAGGCCAAAACATATACTCATCTGCTTATAGGTGTATTTGCCCCTCAACAGAGCAGAGTAGTGTACTGGTTGGCTGGAAGATGGCTCTAGCTCAAAAGGAGTAATGCTTCAGGTTGGGCTTTGCTCCCAGTCACATTACAAGGTTCAGTGAGTTATATGTGATTGGAAGAACGCTACATCCAATAGGCAGTGCTGCAGAGTCCTAGCTCTTTTCCCTGGAGCTTATTTGAATATATTTAAAGTGGAGCACCATGGCAAATAGGTCTCTAGAGGTGCCTCTTCCTAATTAGGAATGTCAACCATTAGAAGCTACAGCTAGAGCCTCTCACCCAGAGAGCCAGTACTCTACTCTGCACTGATAAGGAGCAAACATCCTGAAACAGCTGTCTGCGGATGAGTATTTGCTTTTCCCCTGAGTTTATTTGAGTATATCTAAATTTCAGTGGAACAACAATTGCATATAAGTCTCTACATACCTATATGGTGCTTCTTCCAAATGTAAAACTTTACCCCTTCTGAGCTACATCTAGAGCCTCTCAACCAGACAACCAGTACTCTACTCTGCACTGATAAGGAGCAAACATCCCGAAACATCTGTCTGCAGATGAGTATCTGCTTTTCCCTTGAGCCTATTTGAATGTACTTACATTCTAGTGGAGCGCCAATTGAATATAAGTTTCTACACAGATATAAGTTACCTCTTCCTAATTAGGAATGTCACACCTTATAAGCTAAGTCTAAAGCCTCTAAGCCGGACAACCAGTACTCCACTCTGCACTGACAAGGGGCAAACATACTGAAACAGTGTCTGCAAATTAATATCTGGTTTGGCTTTACTCCCAGTCATATTGCAAGGCTCAGTGAGTGAGATGGTTTTTCAGGAACAATACATCCACCAGAGTCCTAGCTCTTTAACCTTGTGCTTATTTAAGGAAAGTTCCAGGAAAGTAGTCAGTGCACGGCTTTTTATCACAGTGTAAATTTGGTGCCCTCAAAATAACTCAGCACACAGATATCAGTGTCTAAACCACTGGCAACAAAAGTGAGTACACCCCTGAGTGACACCAAAAGTGAGTACACCCCTAATTGATAACTGACAAATTGTGCCCAAACTGTCAGTATTTTGTGTGGCCTCCATTATTTCCCAGCTCTGCCTTAACTCTCTTGGGCCTGGAGGTCACTAGAGCTTCACAGGTTGCAGCCACTGGAATCCTCTTCCCTCCTCCATGATGACATCACGGAGCTGGTGGATGGTAGAGACCTTGTGCTCCTCCACCTTCTGTTTGAGGAGGCCCCACAGATGCTCCATAGGGTTTAGGTTTGGAGACACTTGGCCAGTCCAGCGCCTTCACCCTCATTGTCTTTAGCAAGGCAGGGGGGTCTTGGAGGTGTTTGGGGTCGTTATCTTGTTGGATACTGCCCTGCAGCCCAGAAGGGAGGGGATCATGCTCTGCTTCAGGATGTCACAGTACATGTTGGCATTCATGGTTCCCTCAATGAACTGTAGCTCCCCACAGCCAGCAGCACCCATGCAGCCCCAAACCGTGACACTCCCACCACCAGGCTTGGCTGAAGGCAAGATACATTCTTTGTCTTTGTACTCCTCACCTGGTTACCGCCACACACACTTGACACCATCAGAACCATCAGAGCACAGGACATGGTTCCAGTAATTCATGTCCTTAGTCTGCTTGTCTTTAGCAAACTGTTTTCAGGCTCTCTTGTCATCATCATCTTTATAAGAGGCTTCCTTGAAGGACGACAGCCTTGCAGACCAATTTGATGTAGTGTGCGGCATATGGTCTGAGCACTGACAGGCTGACCCTATACCCTTGTAAACTCTGCAGCAACACTAGCAGCACTTATCTCTGGATATGACGCTGAGCACGTGCACTCAACTTCTTAGTGCGACTATGGTGAGGTCCAGGCCCGCACTGCCCATGGGGAAAACCGGGCATTTGCCCGGTGGGCTGCTGGGGTCCGGGCCGCAGCGCAGGCTCGGATTGCCCGCAAGGACGTACAGTGGCCGTAATGGTCGCATCTGTCATGCAGACCCAGCCATGCAGCCATAACGGCCGCCGCCTGCACCGCGCGGTGCAAACATCGGCCGAGGCAGAACAGCTGGGATCCTCTGATCCTGGCCGTTCAGCTCCCAGGAGGCCGTAGGGCAGGCGTGCGATGAGATGACGTCATCACGCGCCTGCTTCGCGGCCTGTACCAGGAAGCCAGCGGCCGTTCCGGAGCAGCAGAATAGGAGAAGAGCAGGGGACGCAGGTAAGTATTATTTTTATATTTTTTAAACTTACTGTCCCTACCTGCCTATAAGTGGCCCTGCCTGCCTATAAGTGGCCCTGCCTATCTATATACTGGCCCTGCCTTCCTGTATACTGACCCTGCCTGCCTATAAGTGCCCATGCCTTCCTGTATACTGACCCTGCCTGCCTATAAGTGGCCCTGCCTTCCAGTATACTGACCCTGCCTGCCTATAAGTGGCCCTGTCTACCTATATATTGGCCCTGCCTTCCTGTATACTGACCCTGCCTGGATATAAGTGGCCCTGCCTATCTATATACTCTCCCTGCTTTCATGTATACTGACCCTGCCTGCCTATAAGTGGCCCTGCCTTCCTGTATACTAACCCTGCCTGCCTATAAGTGGCCCTACCTATCTATACACTGGCCCTGCCTTCCTGTATACTGACCCTGCCTGGCTATAAGTGGCCCTGCCTGCCTATAAGTGGCCCTGCCTATCTATATACTGGCCTTGCCTTCCTGTATACTGACCCTGCCTATAAGTGGCCGTGCCTTCCTGTATACTGACCCTGCCTGCCTATAAGTGGCCCTGCCTACCTGTAAGTGGCCCTGCCTGCCTATATAGTGGCCCTGCCTACCTATATAGTGGCCCTGCCTACCTATATACTGGCCCTGCCTGCCTATATACTGGCCCTGTCTGCCTATATACTGGCCCTGCCTACCTGTATACTGGCCCTTCCTGCCTATATACTAGCCCTGCCTATATAGTGTCCCTGCCTACCTATAAGTGGCTCTGCCTACCTATAAGTGGCTCTGCCTGCCTATATACTGGCCCTGCCTGCCTATATACTGGCCCTTCCTACCTAGATAGTGGCAATGCCTACCTACATACTGGCCCTGCCCGCCTATATACTGGCCCTGCCTGCTTAATGGGGGTCTACCTATTTACATGTCACTTATCTGACATTTTTTAATTTCTGATTTTTAGGGTCTAACATACGCTGTTTGCGGAATTGATACGAAAGTGCTGTAAAAGAGAGGAGTCTAAGATGTATTTGTGGTAAATTCTACAGGGACGAGTGGTGACCGGGAAAAGAAGACATTGCATGCTGTACCGGACAGACAAAAAAATGGAAGGGAACAACTCATCAGGGAAGATATGATGGAGGTCTGGGCAGATGGAGAAGAAAAGGAGAAGAGAACAACTCCCATCAGAGATGACGTCTCCTGTGAGTCCCTGCTGTCAGGGGTCATTTTACTTCTGTATTGAGTCAGTGCTGTATCCATGTGATGTGACCTGACTACTGGTGATCTGATTGGTTGTAGGTTATGCTGGTGCTTATGTAGTGGTAGAGTAGGCTTGTCCCAGATTGTAAAGCAAGTGCACACCTGACTCTGTGACGAGGGGATTCTCTGCACCACGGTTTCTTTCTTGCTTGTGTGTAGGGAGCTCTCACACAGAGCGGTTTTGGTGCATTTTTGATGCGTTTTTTTGTGCAGAAATGTTCAGCATTAACTGCTCTGCCTTTCTGCACAAAAACGCACCAAAAACACATCAAAAACGCTCCGTGTGAAAGCAGCTTTATAGTGTAGTTTATTTTAGAAAGTGGCGAGGTGCGAGAACAAGGGGAATTTTGTAAGTGGATATTGTATGTGGGCTGCTGGGGGCTTAGTGCCAGGGCTGATTTTTATTCCCAGTCCGGCCCTGGTGAGGTCTGTTCTGAGTGGAGCTTGTCTTGTTAAACCACCGTATGGTTCTGGTCACCGCACTGCAGCTCAGTGTCAGGGTGTTGGCATCTTCTTATAGCCTCGGCCATATTTATGTAGATCAACAATTTTTCAGATCCTCAGACAGTTATTTGCCATGAGGAGCCATGTTGAACTTCTAGTGTCCTTTATGAGAGAGTGTAAGAGCGATGACACAAAATTTAAGACACCTGCTCCCCATTTACACCTGAGACCTAACATTAACAAGTCACTTGACACTGGGAGGGAAAATGGCAAATTGGGCACAATTTGTCCATTTTCATCTATGGGTGTACTCACTTTTGTTGTCACTTAGGGGTGTACTCACTTTTGTTGCCACTTAGGGGTGTCCTCACGTTTGTTGCCAGTGGTTTAGACATTGATGGCTGTGTTGAGTTATTTTTTTCTGGGCACCTAGTTTACACTGTTATACAAGCCGAGCACTGACTACTTTACATTGTATCACAGTGTCAGATCCTCAGTGTTGTCCCATGAAAAGACTGAATACAAAATTTACAAAAATGTAAGTCAAAAATGGAAACCATATATATGAAACAAATCAGAGCATCATGAATATACTCATTGAGTTCCTTGTAGTCAGCAGAACATATAAGCGATAGTCATGGTGCAGGTGACAAGGATTCTTATTACGTTGCATAGAATACATTTGAGGTGCTCACCTTATTCTTCTTCCTGCAATCGCCACAGATTATTCCTATGAGGCTGTTGATGAACTGAGAAGCACAGAGGCCAAACTGCAGCGCTCCGATCCCCAGCAGAATGGAGAACAGGACGATGTGCCAGAGAGCGACATTGGGCGGCTCTTTACAGTCGTTCCATGAAGTCTTATTGAACAGGTAACTCTCACTGATAAGAAAACAAAAAGCAATCCATGAAGCATTGTAGTCCTCGGGGGCCATGTGGTGAAGCGCTGGAAGAAAATTGGTGTTTTATATAGAAATAGTTAGAAAAGGTGAAGTCTGAGGGTCTTAGCCAAATGTTGGAGGTTTTATGTTCCAAAGGACAGTATGAGACAATGTGGGTGGATTTGGAAAGACAGGAGGCCACATTAAGAGATGGCAGCTCAACATCAGAACCACTGGAGAGGAGCCCACGCCTTGCCTTCAGTGAGGAAGCTGCATATATCTCATTTATGCCAATGAATTCCCTCGAGTCTTCCCATTGGAGACTTTCCATCTTCTGCCTAGAATACTTCACAGATTTCTTTCAAAACTCCATGGACCACTCATCTACTTACACCACCACTCATAATCACTCATCATGGAGAGCACACAATGGCAAGGTCCACTGCTTGTCCACATCTCTCCATTGTGGACACCTGGGGCGACATGTATGTACAGGGCTGCAAAAGTTATCTGGTGTCTTTTCAGACCAAAAACAGGCACACTCCTGTGCACTCGATGTATGAGCAGGCGCACTGTAAAATTAGACGCACTATTGGGCTCCCGCGGCACTTTGTAATGCGCCTGAGATCGGGGAGTGTGCTGGAGACGTCACACTACAACCATACGAAGCTACACATTTATGACTTTAAGGTCCTATTCACACGGCGGAATGGGGCGTGGTTTTGGCCGCGGGTTGCGACGCTGTTTCCGCGGCCAAAAATACCGCCCAGTTTATTAACATGGTTTCCTGTTGGAACGGGTCCCCTGAAAGTTATAGAGCACAAAGAAGGGACGCTTGCGTAGGTGCACGACTCTGTCCAGTTCTATGGGAGTTCCGGGTACAAAGAGGTGGAATATTCGTCCGTGCTCGGAACTCCCATAGAGCATAATAGAGAGTCCTGCGCATGCGCGACCGGTTTTCCATTCTGTTCCGTAGCTTTCGGGGATGGGAGGAGGGGGTGGCCTGTTCCGTATATAGGTGCAGGTCCCACTTCTGGAACCGGCACCTAGCAGCCTAGCGATTTATCCCATCGAAGTCTATGGTGGGAGTACCTCTTTAATAAGACTGCAGTTAATCTGCTGAGGAGCAACTGTCAGGCTTTTACTCAGTTTGTAGTGAATGTGAAGCTGTGTGTTTTAATAATATTCACACACCGTAGGTTTGGCCGCGGCCTCGAAGCCGCGACCAAACCTACGGTGGAGAACTCTCCTGTCAATTCTAGACAGGGAGTGCTCTGCGCGGTGGCCGTGCGATGCTGCCACGGGCGTCGCCGCGGGTGGCGCCGTGGGTGGTGTGCGGCTGGGCCCCAAACCACGCCCAGCGCCCACGGGTAAAGGTGGTGCCTGAGCCAGACTTGTGGTATTGGATCTACACTGCCCTGTATGTATGACCTGGAGAAGGACAGCCAGACCAGGGTAAAGGTGGTGCCTGAGCCAGACTTGTGGTATTGGCTCTCACTGCCCTGTATGTATGACCTGCAGAAGAACAGACCAGGGTAAAGGTGGTGCCTGAGCCAGACTTGTGGTATTGGCTCTACACTGCCCTGTATGTATGACCTGCAGAAGAACAGACCAGGGTAAAGGTGGTGCCTGAGCCAGACTTGTGGTATTGGCTCTACACTGCCCTGTATGTATGACCTGCAGAAGAACAGACCAGGGTAAAGGTGGTGCCTGAGCCAGACTTGTGGTATTAGTTCTACACTGCCCTGTATGTATGACCTGCAGAAGAACAGCCAGACCAGGGTAAAGGTGGTGCCTGAGCCAGACTTGTGGTATTAGTTCTACACTGCCCTGTATGTATGACCTGCAGAAGAACAGACCAGGGTAAAGGTGGTGCCTGAGCCAGACTTGTGGTATTGGCTCTACACTGCCCTGTATGTATGACCTGCAGAAGAACAGCCAGACCAGGGTAAAGGTGGTGCCTGAGCCAGATTGGTGGTATTGTCGATACACTGCCCTGTATATATGACCTGCAGAAGAACAGACCAGGGTAAAGGTGGTGCCTGAGCCAGACTTTTGGTATTGGCTCTACACTGCGTCTGAATGTATGACCTGTAGAAGAACAGCCAGACCAGGGTAAAGGTGGTGCCTGAGCCAGACTTGTGGTATTGGCTCTACACTGCCCTGTATGTATGACCTGCAGAAGAACAGCCAGACCAGGGTAAAGGTGGTGCCTGAGCTAGACTTGTGGGGTTCACCCTAAAGCCAATGTATGTAAAGGGTTACAAATGCATAGCTATGGGACACGACTATGTGTGTTGCTATGGGACACGGCTACATGGAGTTGCTGAGTCACTGGGAGGAGAGAGTTAACAGCCTGGCAGCTAGGAAGGGAATCTAGGGCTGCCAGGGAGATAGAACAGAAAGGGCTAGGCAGTCATTCAGAGAGCTGCAGAGAGGAGCCAAGAAACACTGTAAGCAGAGGAAGTCTGTCAGCTCAGGGAGAAGGGATGGAGCAGTGAAGTGAGAAAGCAGAGGGCAGTGGACCTCTGGTCCAGGCCCAGCGTGTGGCTCGACATGTACATAGTTGGGTGCAGAGAGAAGAAAAGGGGAGACCGAAGTGGAGACCCCACTCACAGAGAGCAAGCAGTGGCCAGGAGAGGCCACTGGTTCAAGAGGCAGAGAGAGAAAAAGGGGCAAGTGAGGACCCCTGAGGGTACAGAGAGGACCTCGGAGACAGTAGGCCTAAACAGTCCTAAGTAATTATTTCCTGAGTAATGAAATAAGAGGTCTGTAGAGATGTCCCTTGGGCTCAGCCACACTCTCAGATGGAAAGACATAAGAAGAAGCTACTGTGGAGGACGTGAGACACTGTGAGGTGGACTGAAAGTCCCTCGTGAGAAGTGAGTGTGATGAAATAGTGTACCGCTGCCTGGTGTCATGGCTAAAAGGATTGACACGTTTACAATTTCCTAGTGTCGTGAGTAAAAGCCTGATTTGCCCTGAAGAAATTGTGTTGCCGGAAATTACTGAGCACCAATGCACCACACGTCCAACGCAGTACCTCTCCCCGCAATATTTACAAGAACCTACAGGTGGTTGCTGAGGGCAACGGATGGTCGCCCACCACCTGTGTTACATGTCCATGATTGTACACGACTCCTGCTTTCTGCTTTCCTTTCTCTGCCTTTTTCCCTGAGATCACAAGGCATTATGGGAAAGGAGCTGAGAAGCTCGAGCACCCTCTATTGGATGTAACAAATCCTCAGTTTGCTTCTGACTCGCTGAATCTTTAAGAAGCAAAAGGGATATTTACAAAGCCAGTATCCCTCATCTACATACAGCTGTTTCAGGGTTTAGCTCCTCATCAGTGTAAAGCAGAGTGATACCGGCTGGCTGGGTGGGAGGCAATAAGTGGCTCAGAAAGGGTCTGAGAGGCAGCCCCAGACCTGTCCAGGGGGCCTATTGTAGGTTTCTGTGTGTTAATCTGGCTAGATAAATTATACAGCTGGAGCTAAGATACTACTGCCATATCTTTTGACTTTGATCCTGCCTGCCCTACACTTATACACTCTTAAAGGGAACCTGTCACACTAAAGAAGCAACGCGAGCTACCATCAGCATGTTATAAAGCAGGAGGAGCTGTTCAGCTGGAGGCGCAGCATGAGGGAACCACTGATGATATGGAGGAGTCTTTGACCTGCTGAGGATTGGCTGATGCTGTATTTTGTATTGCATAACAGTTGTAAAGCTCGTATTGTCTTATAGTGTGAACAAGCCATTAGAATTGCAATGTTACATTATGACTTGAGATCCAGCAGTTAATGAGAACTGCTATTTAGAGGACGTACTTGGAGCTGCAAGGTTCACAGCTGAGGTTCGGCACTCTCCAGATTACAACAACTCCAGTTAAGGATTATTTCAGTGGGAGGGGTAAGCACAAAATTTTGTCTTTAGTGGACTATGTTTGTTCCTCACTGCAATCTAGGACTTCCCTCCACAGTTGTCACTGCTAGGGTCTATTTGCTGATATAAGCGTGTAATTCCCCCCAGCTCTGTACTTGCTGTCATGATAATGATGATAGTTAGGACTCATGAGTCACTGTGTAAACTGTACAAAGCTGCAATATAGAGATAATGGATGGCACTCCCTTTAATGTCAAACGTTTCTTGGGTGCTTGTCCAAAGAATTAACTCAATAACATATGTATGAGTAAGGTCACATGACCGAAAGGTCACAACTCTAATGTCACATACATACATTTTTCCTTGGAGCACTGTACAATCCTGAATAAAATAATTCTATGATTTTTGCATCAAAATTGGTGTACAGAGCTGCAGTCATCATTTTTTTGACAGCAGAGCACAACCCCCCAGCTCTGAACTGTTGTCCTCTGCTCCCATTACTAAGTTCTGACAGCAGGACTCAAAGATAAGCAAACAATTCCGCCTTCCCCTGTAGTTACTCTAATGTATTTATTTCTATTTACTTGCAATCTACAGGCTGGAAAGAGTATATGTAGCCAGATCATTCTCTGCTCAGGTCACACCCGCTACAGGGGAGTATTCCTGAGCTGAGCCTGACTTTAAAGCACACCCACTGAATGATGACAAAATGTTCATTGCGTCCATATGATCAATGAACGTCACATGGTTTGCAGGAGGCCGGTGGGACAGGAGGACAGGGTTCTGTGTCTTTTTCTACACAGCAGGACAGGTGGATAGTTTATAATAAGTATGAATTACAAAGTTTAATATAATACAGTTGAAAGCCCTATAACAAATAAAGATAGTCCCAGAGACCCCTTTAATACTCATTTTATTTTTTTGGTGACCTTCAGGCCTGGGACCAAAACCTTTTTTTCCATGTGTTGAGTTTCAACATACAATGGTATTCCTGGAACCAGTAATATTATATGTTGAGACAGCGCTGTACTTCCCTCTATGACTTGTTGCTTACTCTTTCTGTTTAAACCGACCCAAGACGAAAATAGAACAAGAAGCCCTGGATCTGGTAGTGAAGCTATAATATTATTTGGAATCATTGCTGTCCAGTTGTCTATGTGATTACTGAGAATAAAGGTACAATTCAAATAAGATGGGTTAATTGACGAGGTTCCTTACTTTAAGCCCTTCAGGTGGTAGCCCCAATTATCATTGGGATTTTTCAGGTTACACATAGGTCCATCAGACAATGCAGTTCCTGACACAACCACGCAGTAAAAACTTCCGAGTCCTCCAAATATTGAAGAGATGGTTGACCGCAACATCTGATGGAGGACAAGAAGAAAGACATTAGCTACGAAGTGGCAAGAAAGGAAAGAGTTGGCAGATCCATCACCGAAAGGTTCATCCGAGTCACCGGTGTCAGATGGTGGAAGTTTTCTTCCTTTGAATATTGCCACATGGCTAATAAGATTATCATGTAGGTGAAATATTCTTAACAAAATTTTAAATCTCACAAATCAAACTGGAGCCCAAAAAGATGCAAAAATCAGATAGAGGGGTCAATCCCATATAAGAAGGTGATGGATCAAGCCATGGTATTGCAATCCCATATAAGAAGGTGATGGATCAAGCCATGGTATTGCAATCCCATATAAAAAAGTGATGGATGGATCAAACCATGGTCGTGCAGTCCACAAAAATAGTCTTTTTAATGCAATATTGCACATTATAGGTTCTCAGTGCACGCCTTCTTCAGATGAATGATCCCAAAGCATAAAAAGACAATAAAAAACTGTGGATTGCGACTTCTTTTATGGGGCTGCACCTTCCCTTTAAAATTTTAACTGGTTTTTTTTCCAGAAGCTTTAGATTTGGGTATTTGCCCCAATAAAACTGTTCCTGGATGTAATTTGCAAATTTTCCCCTTTCCCGAAGGGAAAAAGGGGCAACGACTATTTCCCCCAGAAGGCACCGCAAGCATCAGGGACAAGTGGTCTTCCATCATTGGAGTTTCCGGAGAACTTATGTGTTTCTGTGTCTGCCTAACCTGCCACCCAAGCCTCAGCTGAAGCACCGAGTACTAGGTTTGGCTCTCTGTGTGATCGGCAAAGTTCCGATGTAAGGTCCTATCATCATATAGGTGGCCGTGTGTGTGTGTCACTTATCTAGGGAAAAGATGGTGCCAGGATGCACTATGGAAAGAAAACAAGATGGCGGAGGCGGTGTAATGGGCAATGTTCTGTGTGGGCATCATGGGGGGGGGCCGGGCCGGGGTTGTGCGTTTTTTTTGGTCACTTCCAGGGAAGAGATTGGGGCCAGGATGCCTAAGGGAAAAAAAACCCAAGGGGCAGGGGCGGGTAAAAAGGGGCAATTTTACTGTTTTTGGGCATTTTTTGGGGGGTCCCGGGTTTTTGGTTTTAGGGCACTTGCCTGGGGGAAAAGAGTTTGGTTCCGGGGATGCATTTTGGGAAAAGGGGAAAAAAACAAGATGGCAAAAGGGAATTTTTGGTAAGGGGGCAATGAAATTTTTGGGGGGGATTTTTTGGGGGGCGGCCCTTTGTCTGTTGGTGTTGTGTCATTTTCCAGGAGAAGAGATGGGTTCCAGGATGAAAAAATGGGAAAAAAAACGGGATGGCGGGGGCGGGGTTTTGAAAAGGGGCCCCTTTTTTTTCCTTTTTGGGGGGGCCATGTGGGGGAAACCGGGTTGTGCTTTGTGTGTTGTCACTTATCGGGGGAAAAAAGGAAAAGGGTTTTCAAAAGGATGCCTATAAGAAAAAACAAGTTGGCGGGCAGAAAATGGGGCTATTTTTTCTTTGGGGGGTTTTTGGGGCTCATGTGGGCAACCCGGGTTGTGCTTTTGGTGTCATTCCCTGGGGAAAATTTGTTGGTTCCGGATCCCTTTTATGGGAAGGAAAAAACAAAAATGGGGGAAAAGGGAAATGTAAATGGGCAATGAAACTTTTGGGGGGGGTTCCGGGGCACCCATGTGGATGTTACTGTGCCACTTTACCAATTTCCTTTACCCCAATCGTTAAAGACCAGGGTCCCCCCTCTTTAAGCAGCAGTATTTCCTTTTTGTCAGTGGCCCTTTCCCTCGGGGGAATAACGCCCCCGGCCAAAATTGTAAATAATTGTAGGAAGGGAGGAACAGGGAAAACGAAATTCCCCCGGGGGTTTGGGGGACTCAGCCTCCAAATTCCCCGGGACCCTCAACCCAAATTTAATGCACTGCTGAAAACATTCCCCTCCATGGAGGCCGCACCTCACAATTTTTTCAGGACATTTTAAGATTGGCTTCTAACATTTTTTTAGTGTCAGATACCACAAGGGCTCCTTCAGATGATCTTGTGGAAATCCAGGGCCTTTAATGGATCAAAAGTGTTTTGGTTTGGGATAAGGGGAAAAAATTTCACAATAAAGGGAGGGGGTTTTTTAAAGGGGAGGCCGAACGGTTTTTAAAAAAAGATAATTAAAAACACTGGGAAACAAAAAACCCGAACCGGCCCAAACTTAAATTTCTATATTTTTTAAACCCCCTGTGTCAAATTAATATGGGGAAAAATTTTTGATTTTCTTTTTACCTACCCCTTTGATTCAGAGATTGTTTTTTTCTTTAAAACCCTTGTGCTTAAAGGGGGTTTTGTCCCCCACTACAAAGGGTTGTTTTTTTTATGTTAAAGAAACTTGCAAATTTTAAAAAGTCATTTGCAGTATGTTTTCCCTTAACAGTTTTCCTAACCCATTCCCAGATAACCCCTCTTTTAAAGGGTTGTATCCCGCCCCCTCAGGGCCTAGGGGCTTTTCCCTACAGACCCTGTTCAATTCTACTAAAAGGCTGCCAGCATGGTTGCTATTGCTTTCAGACCTGTTTCTACCTCCTTTATTTGGGGCCAGCGTGGTCGTATAGTTCAGATCCCGGCTTCTCTGCAGCCTAGTTGAAAACTTGTAAACCGCCCTGGAAATTTTAAAATTTAAAACCAAAGGGGAAAAAGGGGAAAAAACAATTTTAGGTTTTTGGCAACCCCCTTTTAAAACTGTAATAAAGTTTGGTCCATGAAATCCTTGTTTTTTTGTGGAAAAAAAAATCCCAAAATTTTCGGGGAAAATTTGGAAAAATTTCCCTTTTTTAGAGTTCAAAAAACTTTTCCGGGGTGGAAAAACGTTAACCCCAATTTACAGCTGGGGAAACATCGCTGTCGGCTTAATTGGAAAAAACCCCTTCGTTTTTATGGGGGAGTTTCTGATCACCTTTCCATTTAGATAGGGAGCCCGGGTTTTGGTGTTTTTTTTTTTGAGACAGGTCCGGTCCCCTTTGGGATTTCACCTTTCTGACATTTAAAGGCTTTCCAGGAATATTTCAAACCTTTTTTCTGAAGTGAGAAAACCCCTTTTTGGTAAGGCTTTTAGGTGGCCTCCCGGGGATGAGTTGTTATAAAATTTCCCCATTTCATGCTTTCAGAATTGCACTCAGTGAAAAGGGAAACCCTTTGACCCTGTTACCCTAATTTATTTTACTGCTCCAAGGCCGGAGAAAGGTAATTTTTTGGCCCTAGGCAAAATAAGACATTTTTGCCCCAAAAATGGAAATTTTTGCCCCCTTTTTTTACTCCCTTTCACCCTCTTCTTGTTTTGGCTTTTAAAGGGGGCACCTTTGGTGTCACCTTTCCTCTGCCTAATGTTCTTCCCGGACATTTTATTTTTTTCCATTGAGGGTTGCTAATTTTTTTCCCCCATTGGGTTTCCTTTTTTAAAAATGCCAAAAAAGGGCACGGATCTTTTTGCCCCAGGCATCCTTTTCCCCCCAGCAGCCCTTTTCCCCAGCACCCTTTTTAGCATTTTCATGGGCGGGCCGCAAACTAAAGAGGGGTAAAATGGAGCCATTAACCCCCTGCAAAGCTAAAAAGTAGTTATTCCCGCTGTGTCCGTAATTTAGGTCAGATTTGGGCCCCCAGGGGAAAAAAGGGGGAAACCCCCGTGGGCCCCCGAGCAAAAGGTTTGACTTGGAAAATTGCCCTTTTTTTCTTATATACATCCTGAAGAGGCAAAAAAAGAGAATAGAAAGGAAGGAGGGGAGAGGGTTTTCGAAAGGGATGTACAGTTATTTACCCGTTTGAATTTTAGGGTGGGCCCCCAATATAAACTAAACCCATGGGGCCCCCAAAAAGGTCAAAAACCCGTTGGGCCCCTAGTAAATTTTTCTCCACCTTTTTGGTTCCCAGAAAAAAAAGGTTAATGGTAGCCCCTTTTTATTCTATCCACCCGTGGGGGCCCGAAACAGGTCAAAAATGGTGGGGGCCCCCCAAAAATCTACTTTCCCCCTGGGGGTTCCGAAAAAAAAGGTCAACTGGTTGGACCCTAGAAAGAATCACCTGTTGGGGCCCTGAAACAGGGGCAACTGGTTTGGGCCCCTTTAAAAACTACTCCACCCGTGGGCCCTAGGCCCCCAGGGCCGGGCAATGTTGTTAATTATTTGGTCAAGTAAGGGGGTTTGGTGTAAGACTTTAAGGCTTTTTCTTTTTCCTCCGGTTTTTGGTTTTCATCGGGGTTGGGAAAAAGAAAAACAAAATCCCCCAACCCCTGTTCCCCTTTCATATCCCTTTAAAAAGAGTAAAACCTACTCATGACCCCCTTATATTCTTTTTACGTTTAAAACCCGAAAAGGAAAAGGGGGGAAACCCCCAAAAAGTCCCATCTGTTGCCTCCAAAAAAGTAAGGATGATTTTTAAGGGAAAATATTTACAAATAGGACCGGAAAAAAAGGGGCCAAAACCTTTTAGCCCGCTTGGAACCCGAAATGTGGTCCCTCCATTTTTTTTTGTCCCGTAAAACAGGGTCAGAAATGGCCCACAGGGGGGAATAGGGGAAACCCCGATGGGCCCCTGGCCCTGGTGACCTTTTTTGGAAATTGCTTTTTAAATTCCTTTTTAATCCCCAAAAAGAGGCAAAAAAAAACAGAGAAAGAAAAGGGCAAAAGGGAGGGATACCCAAGGGGATGTACAGTCATTTTACATTGATGTAGGGTGGGCCCCAAAAAAAACCCAAACCCATGGGCCCCAAAAAAAACAGGGTCAATTTATGGGCCCCCAGAATTTTACTTTCCCCCTGTTTGGGCCAGAAAAAACAGGTCAAATGGTAGGACCCCTAGAATCTTTCTCCACCTGTGGGCCCAGAAACGGTCAACCCGGTTTTGGGGCCCCCCGAAATTTTACTCCCTGTGGGTCCCCGAAAAAGGCAAAATGGTGGAAACCCCTTTGCATCCCAAACCCCCCGTGGGCCCGGAAAAAAAAGGGCAAATGGTGGACCTCCAAAAAAACTAAATCCAAAGTGTGGGCCCCAGGCACCCCGTTTCCCACACTTGTCTGCAATCCTATAGAGGGGCCCAAATATGGGGTTGGTTTTTAAGACTCAAGGCTTTCTTTCTGTTCCGCCTTGTGGTTTCATCGATGAAGAAGAACAACCAAAAAACCCCCAAACCCCCGTGTCTCTTCTTGCCTTACAAAAAAAGTAAAAAAATCAAAGGGGCCCCCTTATATTCCCCTTACGTTAAAAACCCGAAAAAAGGAAAAGGGGCCAAACCCCAAAAAGGTCCCCTCTGTTTGGCCCCCAAAAATTAAAAGGATATGTAAAGGGAAAAAACCCCCCAAAAATTTGCCGGAAACCCCAGGGAACCCGCCAAACAGCCAGATTTGGACTGGGATTTTGTTGGGCCGTCCAAATTTTTTGTTTTCCCCTAATCAGGTCAGGCTGGCCCACAGGGGAAAGGGGAAAAGGGGAAAAAAAACCCCCGGGTGGGCCCCTGAGAAAGGTAGACTTGGGAAATTGCTTTTTTTTCTTCTTATACACCTCAGAAGAGG